>WTXV02028342.1:1213-19745 GCA_009823435.2 Nymphicus hollandicus | reverse complement strand
ACAGATAGGTAACAATTTGTTTCCATGTTTCCATGGCCCACACAAAATAGCCCCAAACCAGTCATGCACAGAGAGCTTATGCTTTTAAGGGAGGTCAAGAAATGTAGAGGTGGAGAGGACACAGGCAAGTATTTCTAAAGCAAAATAGCCTGGGTTTTGTCAAAATGATTGCAGAAAGAATACCTGAGTGCAAATGAACATGGCAAACTTAGGAAAGGCATTGTCAGCCTTTAAAAATATATATATACACAAACATATAATATATATTAAAAATATCGCATCGGATACTCATATCTCTTTAAGAAATCCTTCAAATATATCTTTATGTCCTTCTTCAAAAGTTTTAAAATATTTTTAAAAGTAAAAAGCACTTTCTTAAAACTTTTCATGGTAAGTTCCTTTTGTTCTCACTTACATGATTAAAAATTAAGGCATCCTGTTGTCTTCACTGAACTAAAGTGTATCCATCATATATCCCACAAAAGTCCTTTCACTCCCTGACATTAAAGGCAGGGAAGGGATAATTTTTAACAAGAGCAACAACAAATAACAAACCAAAAAAAAGTGAGAAGGGAAAGAGACAATTAGGTAAGGCAAGGAGATCTTCTAAAGGAGGTCCAAGCCAAAGTAACATAAGTAAGCAAACAAGGCAGGACGAAAAGGACCAGGTACATTCACCCTTATTCATAAAATCAGGAAAAATGCTCAATCCTGCCACATAATGGAGAATAAGAGAATAAAAGAATAAGGGGTAAAAGAAACAGTAGCTAGTTATAATGTATTTCATACCTCTCCTTCTAGTAGTTATAGCTGCAGCAGAAACTAATTTGGTCCTCTTCCTCTGTTAGGAGAGAGAATATTGGCAAAACAGTGAAGGGTCCCCAGTGCCTTTCGTGCAGACTAGCACTGTCTATCTCCTCCTACATCAGTTATACCAAAGACACACTGTGCTTTTCTAGAGGGAATGAGATGTCACTTTGGTCTCTGGCCATTCAGTCATCAGCTTCCCTGTTCAGTGCTCTCATAAATGCACTGGTTGATACTAATAGGGACGGACTGAGAAGAGAAATGACTTGGGTTTTTCCCAGCTTTCAAGCCTCTGCAGCAGTGCTCAGCTGTGTACATGGCACATAAATGCAGTTTGCTGAGGGTTGTCTCAAGTCTACTTCCTGCTGGGCAGAGTTCATTTCTACCTGAATTACAAGAGCAGAGCATATTGCAGCTGTGGAAATGTCACAAAATTACAGCAAGGTGAATATTTGTGAGGGAGAAAAGGCATGCTAGCCAGCAAGCATTTTCAAAGCATGTTAACAACTACAGCTTATCTATCTGGCATGCCAGCTCTCCCCGCCCCATTCCCATTCCCACTGAATAGACACTAATTGAAAATTAGGTTTTCAATGTGAAGCCTTTTTCTAATTTGGTCTTGTTTAGAAGCATTTAGGGATCCTATGGTTTGTTGTGTTTCAAAGTGATTTGCATGAAACCCCCAGGGAAGCCAACAAAGGGCACTGTCAACATTTTGCTGGCAGACAGCAAGGGTTTCTACTCAGCACAGAATATTCATGTGCTCCAAGGAGCGCAGATTCTTGGGGTAGAGGAGGTAGCTGCAGAGCCCCAGTGCAAAATATCTAGGAAAAAGCTGTAGTATCTGTTCCCCTCCAGGGTTTTTTGCAATCCCTGGTAGGCATGGGAGAATTCTGATGAGTATTTATTTGGAATTACCGATGCAGTATAGTTAGACGTGCTCACAAAGATGCTTTTAAGGCTTTAAGTCACACGTTCACATGTGAAAACCTCTCAATGGAATTCCATACACTTCCACACTTTTATGACAAATGAGTATACAGTATGGAATTGAGGAGAAAAACATTAAGGAGCATAGTGAAGTCTTCAGGAGACAATTTATTAAGCAGAAAGCCCAATTCCTATTTTTATGAGTTTTCAGATTAGTGTGAGACCTGGTCTACATGCAAAAGCTTAGCTAGCACAGCTAGGTTAAGAACATAACAAATTACCCCATTAATTGACATCCCCATGACAACAAAATCTTAGAGCTATGACAGAAAAAAACCCTTTTTGGCAGTCTAATTTCTCTAGTTCAAGAAATGGCAGAAGGGAAAAGAAAATTTTGCTTCTTTTTTAGGGTAATTGGAGATAGAAATTACCATCAAACTTTTTCCAGTGTAATAAATGAACCTAATTAGGATGATTTTTCTCATCAGAGTGGCTCAGAGCATTAGGGGTATGCTATTTAATTAAAACCTAGAGAAGTTCCAAGCAGAAACGGATTGCCTACTCAGAGATTCTATTTCAAACTAGGATTCAGGGCACAGTAAGTGCTGAAGGTTGTGGTTTCCATAGCCATGTTTATACAGCCTGCTATAACCCACAGTATTCCATCCAGGTGGCAGGGACCTTTTATTATAAGTGCTGCTTTGAACATATCTTCCAAATAGTCCAGGTATTCCTGGTATTGCTGGGATTCTTCTGAAATACCTTTGGAGAACATTGTCAAAACCAGCAAAAACCAAACCTCAGCTCCTCAGGATTCTTCTCTTCTCTGTTGTCACTGTCTAGCTCCTTCTGCATAGCCAGTGTCATTTTCACACTCTTACCAGCCAGCTCCGTGCCATTGCAAATGCCACTGCAAATACACAGAAGCTGTGGAGAAGTTTTCACAGCTTGCTGCTTTGTGGCTTTAGCACTGACAGTCTGCCACTGTACTGCAGAGCAGCCCTCACACATTTTTGGAAGCAGTGGCAACAACTTCAGGAGCAGCCTCAGGAGCACTGGAAGGCACAGGACAGTACATCAGGCTGCTGGGTCAGCATCTATGGCTGAAATGCTGGTTCTGAATTTATCAAGCAAGAGGCATGTGGTAAGAAAGGTCCTGGCACCACCATCTACTGAGTTTCCAGGTTAAGACAAACTATATTTTTGGACCTCTATGAAGGATTCAGCTCAAAGGCACTGCTGCCTGCCCAAGCACCAGAGTTCCTGTGGGTAAGCGTGCCCTCCTTGTTTGCCCTGGCTCAGTGTGGTGCAGAGAGATTGGACTTCTGGACTTGATGATCTTAAAGGTCTTTTCCAACCTAGTTGATTCTATGATTCAAAAATTCATAATCTGGTGACAGGTGAAAGGGAACACACCATATATAGAGTCTATAATTTCATGACACTCCTATTTATGTGTTAACCAACCATAACAGTCAAAATTATCAGAACTGAAAAACATCAATATTAAAATGGTTGAAATGGTTACACCAACCCCCAAACCTCACCAGTATCTAACCCTTTCCACTGGTGGTGTGCTCACGCTTCAAACGTCCCTGTGGGTCTAAAGTATGACACTACAATTTTCTCCCCAGATATTATAGGTAAAGGGGTGGAGAGATGGGCATTGCAAGGATTTGCCAGCATCTCAGGAGGACTGTGATGGACAGGAAATTCTTTCTTCTGTCTGATGGAAGGAACATGATGCTGATGGGGGGTTGGACTAGGTCTCCAGAGGTCCCTTTCAACCCTAATAATTCTGTGATTCTGTGTGCATCTGTATGGTGGGGAGTGCATTAAAAAGCTAGTGTCAGCAGATGTTTCAAGTCTGGCCAATGTTCAGAGCTTGTTGGGGGCTTTGTTCACGCATGGTTGAAAGTCTGAAAAAGCAATCGTTGGATGTCTCCTCCCTCCTGCACAAGGTGTCAGAGGCTGTTAGTAGAAATGAGTATACCATTGCCTAGGGCTGCAATACCTGGATGAGCACAGTGGTAGACTTACTAATATGAATGCAGATGGTCTAGAAACAGTCCTGACTCTAGTAATGCCAGGAACTCTCAAACTCATATTCAACAAAGTGCTGATTTGTTCCTATCACTGTAACAGACATTATTGTTATTGTAACTCTGGAGAGACTGCTCATCCCTTATGTGTGATTAAATTTTTTACTTGAAAACATGTGTGCTAGAAAGAAGTTTTTTAATTATCTGTAGCTAAAGGATAAAGCAATTGTGTACCAACAGGGAAAACGTTGCTGCCCCGTAGTAAGTGGCAATGCTGTACTACCTGCTGTTCCAAGCACCAAGTTTTACCCAATGGTTGTGAGAACAAGGTGGAAATACTCTGTGAGTGCACAATTCCTCCTCCAAAGTGGCAGCTGCTTGAGACATGTACTCAAGGGTGCCTTATGTCCCCACTTTTGGCAATTTGATACTCATGTTTGCTTAAACCTGTGGCTGTGCAGCTTTCTTTGGGTAACATTCCATGAAAATTGCTATGAATTTGAAGACTTTAACAAGGGATTGAGAGTGAGTACTTCATGGATGGAGGCACAAGTATTCTAAGAAATTTTCTGAAATATTTCATGAAACATTAGGTTGGTATTTTGTATGGTCTGATTTGTGCGATTCCAGAGTTATACCTTATTCAAGTTGTGGAAATACTTAATTTCATGAAATATGCTATGAATTTTTGTATGAAGAACTTCTTCCTTATATCTAACCCAAGCTTCCTCTGTTTAAGTTTAAACCCACCACCCCTTGTCCTGTTGCCACAGTCCCTAGTGAAGAGTCCCTCTCCAGCATCCTTGTAGGCCCCCTTCAGATACTGGAAGCTGCTCTGAGGTCTCCACACAGCTTCTCTTGTCCAGAATGAACAGCCCCAGTTTTCTCAGCCTGTCTCCATACAGGAGGTGCTCCAGCCCCTGATCATCCTCGTGGCCTCCTCTGGACTTGTTCCAACAGTTCCATGTCCTTCTTATGTTGAGAACACCAGAAGTGCGCACAGTGCTCCAACATCACCATCACAGTCAGGTTCACAACTCATTTAAAAGGATGCTTTAAAATACCTACACACTGTAGCAAGGTGAAGAGTAAGACGGGTACAGTCAGGCTGCTACTACACGTACAAAGACAGCAACCTGGAAAAAAATAGTGAAAAAACACCCCCGTTTCTCTGTCTACTCTGTTTTCTGGCTGAATTGGAGGTGTCACTTGGAACAGAGCAGGTGTAAAGCTCTGTCAGCCAGCGGTACAACACGCCCTCAGCACGGCACGGACATCAGTAGCGAAGGCTCGGTGCTGTGCTCTGCCTGTGAGCAAACCACGCTCCACCGCACACCGCCTCCTCCCCCTGCAGCGGACCCTGGGCTCTCCGCCGCCAACCGCCCTGCGGAGCCGGGGTGAATCTGCGGGGTCACAGCGACACCTCCTGGCGCGGCGGTGCGGGGCCTGCGCTGCTGAGGCCGCACTCCGTCGGCGGGGCTGCGCTGCGGGGCCTGGACCAAGAATTGAAGCCGAGAGGCCTGTGCCGCGGGGCCGGGGCTGAGGGGCATGGGCTGCGGGGCCTGGACCGAAGGGCCTGGACCGAGGAGCCTGAGCTGAGGGTCCTGGGCTGCTTGTCCACGCATCAGTCAGAGGGCCTGCCCCTCCTCGAGGAGGGGGGAGCAGAGAGAAAAAGGCAGGCAGCCTTGCCAGGGAGAATCAGTGCATGGCTGAAGACAGTAGTTAGATGCTTATAACCACACAAGATATTTTTAATGTATGACAGTAAAAGGCTGTACATCTCTGAATGCTTGTACGTGTTCACTGTAGCCCTTAGTGATATCTGGAGACCTTTTTCTGGAAGACGCTAAGAAATTTTTAAGGTGGATGGGGGATAATTTCTATATTCCTTCATTTGTGTGACTTAAGATCTATTAGTGACTCTACAGAGCGAGAAACTGAATTAGAATTGGAATTCAGGATCAGTTGCTCCTCTGGCATAAACCAACAAGTGGACTCGATTTCAGACACTTATTTTTCCACTGGCCCACAGAAAAATTCCAGGTTTGGTACCTGAGGATTAAACCACTGTTACAGTGCGAAATCTTCATTAAGCATGGCTTCTCCTTCTGTCAGGGTCATGGTAGAAGTCTTTGATTGCCCCTGCCTGTGGCTTTGTCTGAAGTCTGTCTTCCACCAAAGACCAGGACAGTTGTGTGTCAAGAATAGTAATTTATTTTTTTTTCTCCTCTGAGGAAAAAAAGCAAATTTAATTGACTTCACAAATAAATTGGTTTTCCTTGGAACAACCTTCTGAAAATTGTGCAGAGATTTGGAATGATTCCAGTGCACATGGATTAGTGGGCAATGTGCAGGAATGGAAGTCAGATGTATAAAGATAACACCTGGTTATCAAATGAGGTTGTAATTTACCAAGGGGTTATCTCCACATGCATTGGTGTGAGGAGATTGAGAAGAAAGAAGAGAGGAAAATCCTGACTGATGGCCAAATTGTGTTTCATGAAATGAGAAGGCTTGCACTGCAGAGTCTGAAAAAGCTGTGTGGAGTCACCGTCCCTGGAAGCGTTCACCCACTGTGTAGACAAGGCCCTCAGTGGGCCTCAGGTTTAGTGGTGGCCTTGGCAGTGCTGGGGGAACTGACAACTTAAATATAACAAAATACACAATGGTAGGATAGTATTTACCATCCCACCCCACCCATTAATCTCCCTGTAGTGTGACCAAAGTCCAACCTTCTTTTCCCTTCACTCTCCAGTATCTCCAGTGCCTGTTCTGCTTCACCACAGAGTGCCAGTCTTCCTCAGAAGGCAAGCAGCCCCTCTCGCACCCGTTTTCATCCATGCCTACTTCTTCTCTGTTTTTTCCCCTTTTTTCTTCACAGCCCTCACAGACACACACACACAATAATGTATAAAAGCTACGTATTTATCTGATGATCAGTGTTTACTATAGAATGTAATCATGGTCTAATAGAGTGCTGTTGAGGAAAGAAGCAGGAGGAGGAGATAAGAGGCACCTCCATCTATGTAAACACTCCAGGGGGGATTAAAAAGCAATTAAATGGGAAACCTCCCATTTCCTCCTTTCTGGCCAAGGTGTAAAAGCTTGCCAGGGCAGTGCTGATAAAGAGAACTATAAAGAGTGTCAAATCTGCATTCAGATGCGATGCTGCCTGGAAGATGCTAAAGGGCAAGGGATTGACATTTGTTAATATCCACCAGGCTGCCTGACGATGCTGTCCCTTCCTAGAAAATGCAAAATTCAGGTAACGTAACTCTTCTGATACATTAAAAATCCTTTTTCTCTTGTGTCACATTGTGTTGCCACTACTGAGATTAACCAGTGTGTTCTTTTAATAAGATTACTTTGGGTAAATACGATGGTCATAAGCACAGCACGGGCCAGCCCATGGTTAGTGTTCTTCTGGATCTGACCACAGCAGCATCTTCCTCCTCCCACTCTGTTGGCAGATCTCCTTTTAAATGTGGCATCACAGATATCAACTTGTTACTAGCTAGAGTCTGACTTTGTTCTTCAGGGTTGTTGGAGGAAGGTGAAGTCTGTTATGGTTTGATAACTGCCTGTAGCCCTTTTGGGGTTTTATCCCTAAAGGCAAGAATGGAAGGTTGATCCTCACAGCTAAAAGAGATTCTTACCTGTAGATCCTGGTGAGATCTGCCAGATTTTTATACTGTTACTGAATTAAAAAAAAAAAAAAAAAAAAAAGGATGATTTCATATATTAACAATACAAAAAATTATGGTTAGTTGAAACTCATTTTTTAATTGCATTGCATGCTTATTTTAGTGAATGGCTACCTGAAAAAGCAGCAGATACTTTTTCGGTCATAATGTATGTAAGTAGGAAAGTAGCTTTGCATATATCTAGCAGTAGATTTTAAACTAGATACTACTATGCAAGGTCATTTGGAAAGTTCTTCAGGAGAACAAACAATTAGGTGGGTGGTTGGATGTTGGTTTCGGGGGTTCTTTTAAAGTTGTTTCTTTTTTTCTAATGCAAGTCCATTCACTTTGCTTGTAGAATTATGCCCTAGTGAAACAAAGCACCCTTGCAGACAGTCCATCAAAACCATCAACAAAAAAAATGTACCTAAAATGTTGAAAACTATGGGGAAAGATGGAGAATAGAACAGATGATGTTACTGTGCTGGTGTATAAACACGTAGTCCATCATATTTATTTTGACATAATTTTGACAGTTGTGGGTACCTTTTGTAAGGCAGGAATTTTAGATAACTCCAGCATAGTAAAGAAATGCAGCCTGTGACAGGGTAGCAGATGTGTAATGGCCTCCAAGGGCAAGTATAGAATGATGATACCTGATATATTCTCCCAACTGTGCCTCTCTCCAGCTTGTGGGCTTCCAGAGCCATAGATAGTGTCTTTGTAATTAGTGTATCTTGCTAGATTGTTCTTCAGCAAACTGTTCTGATGCTCTTTTTTAAAACTGATTATATTTCTAGCATACAAACATTCTGCGGCAAAATGTCCCATTACTTCATTAACCTTTGTGAAGAAGTTACCTCCTTTGACCTTGCCATTTTGTGATCTTATTTATATCTCCAATTTTTGCATTCTGAGAAGCCCTGAGTAGTTGTTTCTTATTTATCAGTTTTATCCCACTTATTACTTTATTATATCTTAACAACTTCTTGAACTCATGATCTATCACTACAAAAACTCATAGTCACCCTGTCTCAAAAAAGAAATCCTTTGAAAATGGTGAGAAGAGCAATGGGACTAACAGAAGTATGATGTTAAGAGGGGTAATTTGAAAGACTGGAAGTATTGAGCTTGGAAAAGAGTGTTTCAGTTGAGAAAGGGGCTCAGTCTACCTGAGGTGGGTGAGTCAGGTGTGATTAGTCTACCTCATGAGTGGAATAAAGGTAAGAACTTGAAAAAATCTATTAAGAAGCAGACTTAAAATAAAGAGGACGACAAACTTTTCTCCATAACACGTGGTGAAGCTTGTCACTGGACATTATAGAGTATGAATTGGTTCAAGAATTAATCTAGAGAAATTAATAGTCAATTGAGAGTTATTAAAAATAAGGGTCTGGACACTGTGTCTGCCTCAGGGTATTCCCATGTTACACATTGGGAGGAAACATGGAAAACTGAAGGATCACACTGCTTCTGCAGTTGCCTGCTTTTTTCTTGGGCATTCAACGGTGTCGGGTGCAGAGTAAAACAAACTCCTGCCTGAACTGTACTTTGCCATAAAATAGGAATAAATAATAGGAGTAGTTAGCATGCAGTAATACACATTCATAGAACACAAGCTGCTCTATTTCATTGCTACATGACTGCTTTTTTAATATGTATTAAGTAATTTGTTCCACAGAAAAGTTGTTCTTAATGTGCAGTCTGAGAACCTGTGACTATAATAATGTGTATTTCACTGTTAGTTTGTGGATCAGCTGAAAATTAATTGGGTTGGGTTTTTTTTTCTTCCAGATAAATGTCCCAATCCAGTTCAGAATCTGGCAACATGGAGACATATCAGGAAGGTGTAGGGAGTGTTTAAGGAGCATTAGTACTGAATATTAAAATACAGCTTCCTTTGGAGAGAATTAATGCCGTGTGCTGCAAACACACCAAAGAATTACATTTATTCTGAAGTTTCCATCCTGTAGGCACAAAGTCAGAAATGTCTGTGTGATTCTGGTTGGAGCACATTCTACTTTGTTGTTATAGTACAGCTGGAGCTTTTTTTTCTTTATTTAGTCTCTGTTGAACAGACCTTTTAAGAACTGTGTTTTATCTCAGATTAAGTTACCTGCTTGAATTTTATGCTGGTCTAAGATAAGATGTTTTAGCGCAATATATGCTATTATTAAGATATGTAATAATATACACTATTATTCGTGATCCATTACAGTGTCACAGTTTTTAGGAGAGGTAGCCTCTACTTCAGAGATGAGAAATAAGCAGAGAGAAGCAGAAACTCCTTGAAAAACCACCCAAGTTCAGTGAAGGTAATCATGCAATTCCTTGAGTCTGCACTAATCAAATCACAAGTGGTGTGGGTGTGCGAGATGTTAGCCTTAGGGTAGGCACTTGAACAGACAGAGGAGACAGAATAACAGTAAAGAACAGTCAATAGAGGCAAATTTTACTAAATTGGCACAGTTATGCTGGTCTAAGAGCTAAATGTACTTCTTTGAATGAAGCTTGTATAATATAGTTAATTTAAATAGATGAAGTGAATGGGAGAGAAAAAATCCTTTCCTCGTCTTGCAAATAACCCAAGATTTTTCTATTTACATGTTCTGGTTTACCTCTTTTGGCATAAAGATGCGTACCAGGCGATATTGGATGGTGTGAAAGAAGGTGCCAAGGAGAAGAGACTTGTAGCCTAGTTTATTCCCAAGTTCTTCAAGCATTTTCTTGAGCTAGCTGACTTGGCTATCAATGCCCAGTTGGACCTCTGTGAAGGTGGAGATGTTTCTGTAAGAATAAGAATCTTGTAGCAAGTTGATACATTGAATTTATACCTTTTTAATTCTTTTCTTTTTTATTTTTATAGGCTATGTCTTTTGGGAGGGAGAGTTGATCTTGAAAATTAAGAATACTTAGTAGTATTCCTGCAATAGGAAAACTTGTCTGATGGCATGGAAAGATAGATTTGTTTTCATTAATCTTTTTCACTCCATTATTGATCAAAGGAATAGCTCTGTAGAAACTTAGATACAGTTTATTTGTACATACCTGTTACATTTTTTTCCTTTCAAAAAGTACTTAATCATAATTTATTCTAATAAATCCTGCTGGGAGGCAAGACACTTTTGTTCATACCAGGGACCATAGGGATGTGATTCTGAATGTAGTATTCTTGCAGAAAACTTGAGATGTTTCGTGCAGCTTCTGTGGTGTTGATAGAAATTGTACTTTGATGCATCTTTTGGTTACCAGATGTTAAATAATGTGAGCAGATCAGTCAAAGATTTTTGCCTGTGCTGGGAACAAAACCTAGAGTTTCTCTCTGCCATATGCACAACTGTAGAACTATCCTTCCGGTTAGCAAATAAGACTCCACAATAACACAGATTCCACCCTGTGTTTTGTTGATCATATTAATGATTTTGTGAACAGAGCTACTGTTTGAATTTTATTTTTCTCCAGTGGTGCTTAGATCTGAGAAAAAATACATTATTTTCTTCATAAATACACCATAATAGTTTCATACCAAATATGAAGTTTGAACAGGGGCTTGGAGCAACCTGCTCTAGTGGAAGGTGTCCCTGCCTGTGGCAGGGGGTTGGAACTGAATGAGCTTCACGGTCCTTTCAAACCCAAACCAGTCTGTGATTCTATGGTTCTATAGTGCTACGTTTGCAGAAAGGTCACTAATTATCCTAATCTAAACTGAAAATCTTTCTTTTAACCTTACATTTTTTTTTCATTCAAGTTCTCTGAAAGCACAGGTAGAAAAAGGGGAAGGGAGGGGGGCAAGAACAACAAAAACCCTTCCAATTATGGACTGCAGCAAATTGCCTTCTGAAAATGGGTTATTTGACTGTTAATCCAAGTACTCAGGAACTTTAAAAATCCTGAAGGCATTTTCCTCCATACAGTGCATTTTTGGTACAAAATAAATTCAGAATTTAAATAAAATATGTGTTTTTCTCATCTCAGTAAGTTATAGAGAGCTAAATATTACATGGCTAAATTTGTATTAAAAATGCATGATTAAGTCTCCAGGCTCCTCAGAAATTTTTTTTGAGACTTACACATTTCTCTAGTTCAAGAGGAAAATTGTTCCTTCCACCTAGAAATACTGCAGATTACTGAAGAATTTAAAAAGAAATAATTATTTCAGCTTAATTTAGTAAAGATCAGCTTGTTTATTCAGCTTAAAATTACTAAATATATTGAATAATAACTTCCCTTCAGGTTTTGATCCCTATCAAGTTTACAATGTTAAAGTTTTGGCAGGGAGGCCAAAGTGAAAAATAGCTTTTTGTTTTGCTTTCTCTTTTCACAATGTGTCTTTCTACTTTCTCAGTCTAGTAGTCATTAAAAATACAAGTTGTTTATAATTAAATGCTGAGGATAAAATCCTTCTTGTATGATACCAGAAATCCTTTTTCCTGCTCTCACATTTGCATTTCAAAGTTATGCACATCAGGGGTTTTTTCTCTTTTCAGATGATTCTGCCAAATTCCATTTGGTGAGCAATACTTTGCTCACCAAATATACTTTGCTTTGGTGTTTAAGATGGATGCTAAACGTAATGGACAAATTTTGCTATAAATGTCTCTTAATAATACTTCCCAGTGCCTAGTAGGATGACAAAAGGACTCAATTTTTTAACTTATTAGTACAATGCAAAAGTGAGACACACACTCATCATTCCATTTTTACAAATGATAAATTTTTCAGTAATTGTGGATCAGAATTATACAGCCCAATAAAGAAATGTGGATTCTTATGTCAAGCTATATGAAAATTCTGAGTTTTCTTAGAAACTAGTATAGCAGGTTTTTTAAAATGTTTCATGGAGTCTTACTGGAGGAAGCTTCTTTCTTCTGCATTGAAGTTTCAGCTCTTCTAAAATCATTCTAAAATAATTTGCATTACCTGATTTATTTTCTGTTGGGAAGCTTATTCAGTCAAATTCTTCTAGGAGAGAATATTGCAGTGAGCAAGCCATGAAGTTCCTCTCACAGAGCAGAAAACCCTGTCTGAGGAGTTAATGACAAAGGAGGTAGAAGAATTCATTTTGAGTGAATCAAAGAAGGTGAGTGCCTTATTTCAGTACAAACTTTAAACTGTGCCTTATCACTGGTGCTGCTTTGGAGGTCTGTTTGTTTAAACCACATGTAGAGTTAAGCATTATACAGACATGGTCTTCTAGTTACTCTAATTCTGTTCCAGTCCAAACTTTACAGCATTTTTTCTGTGGGAACAATAAAATAATGCTAGGCTCTTCTCATTTGGTAAGAGCAACTTTTACTAGAATCATAGAATAATTCACATTGAAAAGGGACTTTGGGAGATTGATCACCTCAGTGAATCGTGCTCAGCTGAGTTCAGATCAGATTTCTTGGTGCTTTGTCCAGTTGGGTTTTGAAAACCTCTAAGGATGGAGATTTCCCATACTGTCTGGGCAATGAGCTCCAATGTTTAATTGTCCTCAACATGATTTTTCTTTATCCAGTTGAACCTCCCATTTCAGTTTTATATCATTGTCTCTTTTCTACCCTGTCCACCTCAGTAAAGAACGTGGCCCCTACTCTTGGTGACTTACTCTTCACTGTTCGAATATTAGTGTTGGGTTGCCTCACGCCCTTAATGACTTTTCTCCTTTAGGCTGACAAACCTCAGTTTCCTTAGGTTCTCCTCACAGGTCATGTCCTCTAGACACTGATCACCTTTTTGGCTGGGCTTTCTACAGCTTATCAACAACTTCCTCATACAAGAGGGCCCGACAGTTGGTGCAGTACTACAGATTTGGTCTAGTCAGGGCAAAGCAAAGAACAATCCTCAATCCCTCAGTCTTCTGACGTGCTGTTGTCACAGCCCAGGACAGCCTTCATTACCCAAGGAGTGTTGCTGACTTATGTTTAACCTGCTGTCCCACAGAGCCCTCAGGGTCTTATCAGAAGAACAGCTCCCCAGGCACTTAGTCCCCACCATGTGCTAATGCGGGGAATTTAATTCATCCCAGGTGTGAGACTTTGCAGTTTGCTGAATTTCATGAGTTGAATTTCCCCAAGCTAAGAAAGATACAATAAGTATAAATTAATAATGAGTAGGTACTCTTTTAACATTTATTCTGCCTGAAGCACACAATTTTGTTAGAAAGGAAATTTGTTCTTAAGGTTAGAGTCCAAGAAAAGTAATGTTTCCTATGCACAACTTGATGGTAGTTACTTTGATTTGGAGGCGCCTATACCTACGCTGCATGTTTTCATGTATTCCTTTAAACCTATGTCTTTAAATAACTAGAAGCTAAATTTAAATGCTAAATATTTGCATACTTTACCTTTTCAAATCAACTTGGAGGTTTGCAAATTCCCACCATAGAAATATGTTTTCTGGTGTTCTGTTAAGGTGCTTGAAGATGCGACGGGTGAGGAGTATGTTCTCTTCATGAAAATATTGTCTGGATTAAAAAGCTTACAGACAATAAATGGGAGGCAGTGGAGCTAGTAGCTGAACAAGCTGGCCTAGGGCAAATGTTCAATCCATCTGATCCAGACAGTGTGGTCAGACTTCTACAGTGTACTCAGCAAGCAGTGCCACTCTTCTCAGAGTTTATTTACTTTCCATGAAGAATATTGTGGAAAGTTAATGGCTATAGCTTCTTTTCAGTGTTTTCAGTCATTGTGTTAGAATGACAGCATAAGAGTACTTCTCCATCTTCAGCTTCTAATGTATTAAAATGTTGGAAAGCATCCTTAAAGCCTCTGAATGCAAAGATCTTTTGTGTTACTCTCTGCTTTCGACATGTTATTTCAAATTTAAGATGTTACAGTGAATGAATGACAAAATTCTCACACTGGGTTCATGAATGTGTGTTTGATTATTTCAAGTCTACTGCCAGGCACTTGCAACCTTTAAAGGCAATCTTTTCAGCCCCTGTTGCAGACAGCCTCTGAGTTTAAACTACCTTGAAGGGTCTCTATGTTTTAGGAGTTAGAGGGAATTTAACACAGCTTTAAGGTAGCTGTGTAGTAGGCATTTATTTATAAGGGCGGCAGAGTGATGTGGGAAAACATTCAACTCCTTCGAACTCAAAAAGTAGCCTGAATAACATGTTTTCTTCTGCAGAAAAATGTTCATTCCACAAAATTTGTTAACTTCCGTGAGCAGGTTCTGCCAAACCTCAGTTCTTTGACTACTCCAATAGAGGGTCTTGATATCCAGTTAGAGCTAAGCCAAAGCTAAAATGTCTTTGAAATAGTAAAAAACAAGCATCTTAAGTGAAAACAGCTATTTTAAAAATTGCAAGCTCCTTTCTGAAGGGTTTTTCAGATCTTGGCTTGGAGGCAAAAGATGTTCGCTGTATTGAGGCATGACTGAGCACTGCCTTTTAAAGCATGTGTCATTTGTCCCAGGCTTTTGAGGCAAGGCTGGAATAAATAGATGGGTGTAATAATTTTTATGTTACTGTCATTTATTTTTTTTTTTAAGCACAAACCATTTACTGAAATGATTGTTGCATGGCTTGTGCTAATTTAGCCTCCTAAGGGAGTGCCTTAATGCCTGTAATTTTGCCTATGTTAATCAGTGCTGCAGCTTCAGTTAGATGTGTCTGAATCTCACTTTGAAGGTGGGCTGTGATGCAGACATGGGAGGTGAAGTTTTGTCTACCTATTAACTAATGATGCTTGCTGGGATTAGACACACAAACCTATGCTACTGGTTGAGGACATGAAAAACAGACGTGGTATGTTCCTCCTTGCAATCTATCCTAATATTTGGGAGGGGTTTAATTGTAGTAGCTGACCAGCCTTCTGTGCCAGCCAGAAGACTCTTCATCAAGGACTGTAGCAATAGGACAAGGAGTGATGTGTTCAAACTCAAACAGTGGAGATTTAGGTTAGATATAAAGAAGAAGTTTTTTACTGTGAGGGTGGTGAGCCCGTGGCACAGGTTGCCCAGAGAAGCTGTGGCTGCCCCACACCTGGCAGTGTTCAAGGCCACGTCGGACAGGGCCTTAGGCGACATGGTCTAGTGGAAGGTGTCCCTGCCCATGGCTACCTTTATGTTTCCTCTGAGTCAGAGGTTTCAAGTAAGTGTAGACAAACCACCTGCACCAGGTCTTCATGCAGCAGTTCATCATGTTAGTATAGGCATGAGGGATACTTCTTAAACTGTGCTAAAGAAGCACAGATCAGATAGGTGGTAAAATTTATTAACAGATTGCTTTTACATTTTTTAGGTTCCAGTATGTTGCTCGAGGGTTGCAGGTGCATATTTGACAGCTTTGTCTAGCACTGCAAGGAAAAACAGGAGGAAAGTTCCTCTTTTCCTCTCCTTGAAAGCAGAGGAGGTAAGTATTGTTCAGGAATTCTGGTTTTTCTACTTGGACCTACCAAAATAATCACTGGCACACATGAATGGGCTGCAGTCTGTTGTAAGGATTAAAACAGATTAAGGGAATAACACTGCTAATATGACAAATGGATCTTATCTGATGTTGCATTTTGCAGTCGAAGATCACAGAATCCCAAACTGGTTGGGGTTGGAAGGGAGCTTAAAGCTCATCCAGTTAAACCCCTGCCATGGGCAGGGACACCTCACACTAGATCAGGTTGCTCCAAGTCCCATCCAGACTGGCCTTAAGCACTTCCATCTTTTAGTTTCTACTGTTAGCTCCTCACTGCATCCCCATGTGTTTGGCTTTTAACTGTGTTCTGGTTTTGTTATGAAGGGGAAATTTTCATATACTGGGGAGAGGGGATTTAGTGGGAAGTACATTGGAACATTAAGAGCAACTAGTGTAAAACTGCCAGAAGCCTAAAAATAGTTGTAATGAAAACTCAGAAGTGTACACACCTTTCGCTGTTGCTGTAGTGATTCACCGGGAAAAGCAGTCAGTTTAATGTTACAACTTCAACAAATGTAGTTGGCATAATTTAAAGCTACTGGAATAGGTGTTCAGCGGTGTTTCTTCTTTTACAGAACAAGATCAAAGTGGCTGCATCGAAAATAACTGATAACATTAATGTTCCAATCCAGGTAAGTCCTCACATTAAGTAAGAATAAAATAACACAGTAGAGTAACCTGTGCAGAAGAAAGGAACAGACTAATAGATTTTAACAAGGTTGTGCTGTGGTATTTAGTCAGGTGTAGCCAGCTCAGAATTGCTGCAGCTTTCCTGTTTCTGAAGAGGCATGGATCTTCTGTTCATGTAAGCTGCTTAGCCTTTACTGCTGCTGCTCTTGGGAGGGTATCAAGGCCTTGTTTTGCAGTACTAGTTGAATGTCTGCAGAGAAGAAGACTCCACAACCCTCAAGGGCAGCCTGTTCCAGTGCCACCCTCAACATAAAAAGTTCTTCCTTATGTTGAGGTGAAACTTCTTGTGTTTTAGTTTATGGCCACTTCTCCTGGTCCTTTTGCTGTGTACCACTGAAAAGACTTTGGCACCATTCTCCTGGCACCTCCCTTTGAGATACTGATCTGCATTGATGAGATCCCCTCTCAGCTCCTGCAGTCTCTCCTCATAAGAGAGATGCTCCAGACCCCTGATCATCCTTGTGGCCCTCACTGGAACCTCTCCAGTAGCTCCTTGTCTGTCTTGTACTGAGGAGCCCAGCACTGGACACAGTGCTCCAGAGGTGGCCTCACCAGGGTCAAGCAGAGGGGAAGGAATCACCTCCCTCTACCTGCTGCCACATTCCTCCTGATGCACCCCAGGACGCCATTTTTGGGAGCCATGCTCCCAAAAAGGCAGGATTCCTGTGATGTCCCTCACGGGCAGCCACCCATGAAAACAGCTTCTGCCCTCCCTGCACGGCTTCTGCTTCCTCTGGAAACAAGGGCTTGCAGCTTGGCCTTTGTTCATTTTGGTCGTGACATGAAATAACTCCTGACCTTTAAAAGGGATTAAATGGGGCAAACGTTCAGTCCCTGTGTTCTAAAGGCACTTTTTATGCAAGGTGAAAGCTTGTGAACTTTATCTTAAATGGGACAGTTTGAATTCATCCCATTGTTTTGTAGGTCCCCAAAGGTCAGAAAAACTATAATGCTTTTTCCTCACAGCACATGTAGGTAGTTCAGTGATTTCCTTGTCCCTCTGTGACCACTGGCATGTTGATTCCCCAAGCTACCCCATTTCTAAATTGTTTCCAGTATAGCCTTTAGTTTATTATTGCTGCAACACACAAATACACCTGTGGTCCTGATCATTAAAAGATTGCCGTGTCAGATACACGAGCTAAGTGTCATCTCCTGCATCTCCTTCTCTAGGCTTTCATTCCAACATGAGGAACAATTCCTGCTTCCAAAACATCCCTAAAACTCCCACAGGCACAAGCTTTAGCAGTATTTTCTTTGATTTTTAACCAGACAGATAAACCCAAAATTGACAATAAATTCCACCAGCCTCCTTTCTCCTCTTTATGTTGCTCATCCAGGAAAGATGACAGAGCACTTAATCATGCCAACCTGAAAAAGCAGCCAACGTGCATATTAACTTGAAGTCTCTTAGGTAAAATATTAAACCTGTTTAAAAGAGAGTGTTGTTTAGTCTAGAAATGCTGCAGATTGAAGGGAATTCACCCATTGCAGGGTAAAATGTTAGAGGAGTTGGCACTAAACTTGAGCTGGAGTGAGATGTGCCTGAGTTGAGAGCTGTGTTTTCTTTCTGAATATACTTTGCAGTGAAGTATTAAGCACATAAAAAACAGTAGTATGATACCAAGGGGAAATATATTTGCAGTGTGTAGATTAATTTAGAAAGCAGATGTAAGCCTTAGTAACAGCGTAAGAAGTACAAATAAATCCAGTTAAATAAAATCTCATTTTAATTTGGCCAAGGAAGGTGACTTTACAAAACAGGAGGAGCCAAATCACTTAGCACATAGCTTGTGACTGGGACTGGCAGCCAGCCAAATTCAGAGATGAATCTACATGAAGTAAGTATAAATCAGTGTAATTTATAGCTTTATTCTCTATTCCTTGACATGCAGTTGAAAGCAACGTGAACTGAGATTTTAATAGGTCCATACGACTTCAGTGGTCAGATTCAGCGCTGAAGTATGAGGAAGGGTGAAAGC
>WTXV02028332.1:0-48042 GCA_009823435.2 Nymphicus hollandicus | reverse complement strand
CTATAAGCATTAAAAGTAGAAGTTTTGGAAACAATAAAATATTTTAGGATTAAAAATATCTACTTTTTCTTCTATCAATATTATTCCATTAAAACATTCTTTCATATATCATTTGAGAGCTCTGCTGTGGCCATTGACAATGATACAACCTTTATAACCAGGATATTTTAATTAATCCTTTCTCTTTCATACATCTTTTTCAAAGTCAAAACTTTCTTTTGTTTAAAGATCCTAGGAGATGTGTATTACAGAAAAATAACATATTCATATTAATTATTGCTCCTATACAAATATTTCTAGGTAGAACATACATTAATATGAATGTCTTCTTTTTATTTTAATTGAAAAACATGGAATTTCAAAACTTCAGATTTCAAAGTAATTTCCTATGTCTAGGAAAAATAGCTGCTGCACATACCTTTTGGGGAATGGATGCAAGTCTCTTATTTCACCTTGGCAAGCTCTGAATATATATCTATTAGACTAAAAATATACCTCCATAACTTTATGTGCAAGGATCATTGATAATGAATCCCTCAAATTTACAGGGAAAATATTACAATTACAGTGCCTTTGTAGGTACTTAATTTTCTTTATAGAGCATTACTTAAGGGATTTTAAAAAGTATCATTTTATTCTTCTAGTTAAGGTAAATTTTTTCCAACAAGTTAGCAGCAGCAAACCTGTTTATACACCACAGCTCTTACCAGGGGCTTGTAGTCACAGAAAATACCTTCTTGCTTTCTTATTACACTTTATGGTACTGCCCTGGCTGAGTCACTGTCACCCACTAGATATAGCCAAAATGTCAGCCACTGATGAAGAGAAGGAAAAAAGAAGTAACTTACCATACAAACATTACAACTTATGCTGTAATGTTTTATAAAACCAATGCTGTCAGTCAGTGCCCATCAGTATTGCTTGTGCAAAACACAGGGCTTACTATTGATTTAATGAACTGAAGTTTAGATAAAGTTCAGTTACACAATGCAATAATTCACACGATGTTCACAGGGTTTCACAGAATGTGTTGCAAGAAAGTTAAAACTCAGAACTGAATGGATGGGACACAGCCCAGGAGTCAGTGACAGACACACTAGCAAAGACTGCATGTGTAGCAAACATCTGGGCAAAATATTCTGCATGACTGATATCTGAGATGCAATAGATGTAAAACATCTACAGAGGAGTCAGTTCTACTTCTCTTTCCATTATCAGGTGCCAACACGTTCAAGGTACTAATCAGATCAGCATTTGCTCTGTGGTTCTTAGCGAAATAATACTTCTTAACATAATTACTTTTAAAAGAATATGATGCTCATCTTAAAAAGACCACAATATACCCATCTATTAGGCTGTTTAGGTGACTTACTTTTCTAACCTGATTTTATCTGATTTTTTCCCTTGTAAGTTTTTATTACATGCAATCCACTCTAGGAAAATAAATGCTTGCAGTAAGAATAAGTTCATTTTTAACTACAAGCAGTTAAGAAGTACCCTTTGCTACCTTTAACATGTACCAGTGTTTTTATTTTTATATATGTGTATCTATATATGTGATTATGTGTCTGTACTGTATACATAGTACTAAAATAGTAATGGTGTTGCACCAAATTCCCTTCTTTTAACTAAGTATGTTTTAGAAATATCTTCTCAGTTTGCAGATTTGCTGAAATAAGTGGCTCTTAAGTCTCGAAATACGTGGCTCTTGTTGGGCTAGTATAGTAATCAGAAATATTTATGTGAGCTTAATTCTCCCCTTTTATACAAGAGTTGTTTTAAAAGGTCTTGGTGAATTAGTCTTCGATATTTGTGTTTTGAAGTTCTGCATGGCAGGGAAAAACATGCTGACTTTTCCTACTAAGAGGTTGGTTGCAGAGTATTCATTGCTTCAGACCTTTATTTGCCTACATTATTGCTGGCAGCACTTCAGGTCTGCCACTGTCCAACAATAACATCAAGCTGCTCTCATCGCTGCATCTGATGCAGCTATTTCTGTCTTCAGTTCAGGTGTTGGCCTTTGTCTTCCATATGTAATTGGAAGGGGTTCGGTGGATCATACAAAGGCCAAAAGGAAGTTTAATATAGAAACAGACATGGACACAGAGACATCCATATCACTACAGATATAGATGGCATACATACACACATACACATATATGTATTTATATGTCTCTATATAGTCATATGTACATTTATATGTATATATAGAATGAAAGTCTAGATCTATTGCAAAAAAACCCCAATGTAAGAATTAGTTAAGAAACTTATTTTGAAAATACATCAGCTGAAGAAAAGCTTTTTTGATATATAAAAGTACTGTTGTGTTTCAAAATCAAGATACATTTTTTTTCCTCAAAAATATTAGAAGTGATTTATCTTAAAGTAGTAATCTGAAGAAACTCTTCATGTTTTATGCTATAGTCTTGATGAAGAATGGTGCATTTTGTTTGTCAGGAAGCAGATGAATATGTAATTATTCAGATGCTAACAGAGTTTTGTTCATGTAGAATAAAATTCATACAGCTGTTGTGCACAGTTTTATCCTGCATTGACTCGGTGTGTTTCTAGAAAGCACAAATGACATTATGAACTCTTCATAAACTCTTCATCAACTTCACTTTAGTGAAGTGTCAGAGTCTTCACTAAAACATCAAAAATCCAGATGGCTATTGGTATCTGGAAAACATACATGGAACAATACAGGATACAAACTGTTCTAGTAGGAAGAAGAGGAAGATACTATGATGAGAAAGAATAAAAAAAGGGACAGGTACTTTTACCCCTTCTAGTGGTCAAAGAGAGTTTGTACAGAAATGTGGGTTGTTGGGTTTTTTTCCTATTTACCCTGTCAATTTTGTTTCTATTTCTTGTAGTGAAAAGCTCTTAAATATTACTGACAGAGGAGAACAAGAAAGTCTTGCAGAAAAAGCAATCAAGTAAAACTTCTTAGCATGGAGTGAAGGCTTAACACAGGTAATACCTTTCAGAAGAATGTCTTAAAAAGTCACAGAGGAAGAGATGAGATATTTATGCATGAGTGAAGTAACAAAATTAAGATGACTTTTAAAATCAATAACAGTTAAGCACTGCATGGCTTAAAAATGATCGTCCAAATACCTTGATTATGACTCTTGGTCATACAGAGGTGGTTCAGATGCACCCTTTAGATTGCAATCTGGCCATTACTGAAAACTGCAAAAGTAGAAAAAACCCAGGCTTTTTCTTCCATTCTTTCTTCAAGCATCTGCTACTGGTCACAGTTGGAGATGGGAGACTGTTTTAAAAGAACTTTTATTCTTCCCCTTAAGGATCTTCTTATCTTATGACACAAGACATCCTTCTTCTTTTTTCTTTTAAAATTGTTTAGCAAATTTATTTTTATTCTTGGTTAGGTTTTCATCTCCCTTGTTCTACATCCATTATCAAATAAGACCTGTTACATGAAGATCCCATTCCTCTCCCTTCTTTCATTTTTACAGATTTCTGACAATGCATTTTTTCATGTTGTTTGGTTTTTTTGTTGTTGTTTTGTTTTGGTTTTTTTTTATTCTGGTTTTTTTTGTTTGTTTCCCCTTGTCATACATTTATAAATAAAAGAATCTTGTGCTTTATTGATATACGTTGAAAACAGGAGAGAAAGAAAGATTGGTAAAACAAGTATTAAAATTACAAAATGGTCCAAACCAAACCAATATTGGTTCTGAGGTAATTGTCACACTACAGAAGAATTGGAGAAAGGGAGAAAGGTTAGTTGAGTAACAATTGGTTTGGGAATAAAATATGCATTGTGTATTACTTCATCCAGGCATAGAAAGGAGAAAGAAAATGGGTTAAAGATTAAAAAAGAATGGAAGACTGCCTAAATAGGAAATGGTCAAAACATTAAAAAAACAGAATGCACACAGGAGAGGTGTAAATATGTAAAAGGATGAAAAGAAGATGTAACTACACAGAAGGGTAAAAAAGATACAGATTTATTCAAAAAATGGTCAATTAAGAAGTGAAAACAATGATATGCATATAAGCAGAGTGGAAGAAAGCAGAAGAGAATCAAATCGAAAACATCCAGTCGCGAATCAAAATAAAAAAGAGAAACTATAAAATAATAATAAATAAAGCATTAAAACATAAAGGAAAAAATATAGTATCATATAAGTAGTATAGAAAACATGGAGATTACAAAGAATAGAGTAGCAATACTGTATTTTATGCTAAATTCTATTTACTTTAAGATAATTGTTGCACTCTTATTAGGTTGTCTGAACTTTTTCTATTACTTTACTGAAGTTTGGTGGGGTTTTTTTATTTTTGTTCTCATGTTTTCTCTTTTAACATCTTCTTAAGATACAGTATTTTGTGGTGCATTCATCATTACTTAATGTAGGTCAAATTTCACTTTTTATTTCTGCATTAATGTCAAATAAGCAAAATGGAATTCTAGCATGATCCTACATGTTCTTAGTATCTGTCTTTTCCATGAAAGTAAAATGCGCACTCCTAGAAAAAAATATTTGCTTCAAATATCTGTGACACTTCTACTAATATTCATCAAATCATTTATAATAGTCTGATTTGTTATTTAACCATTTCTGAGCTGCAATACAGTAATCAAATTGTATCTCCAGAGGACTAATAGTTATTCTAGAAACAGTGTATATATTGCAATGTAACGTCTCTTTAATGACACACATTATATAATAGTATGTGTTACACGGTAATATATTACCTCCAGATAGAATGTAATTACGCAACATAATAATACCTTTTATACTCTATGCAGTTCTGATTCCTTTCTCTTAACAAGATTGCAGTAGAAAGGGAAAAGATTCAGAAAAGGATGTGAAGGATGTCCAGATGCATGGAATGGCTTCCATAAACTGAACTACAAAGTTACAGGTATTCATTATGGAAAACAAGCAACTGAAGAGGCTGTCAGTATAAATTGTTGAAAATTATGGGAATATTCAATGGAACTATCAGACTTATTCTTCTCATTTTGTATCTTTGGTCTGGCTCTGGAAAAAAAAAAAAAATGGTTTGGCTGAACATTTTAAATTCTTAGTGCAATGCCTTATGTGTTCTTATCACTGCTGGGTTTTGTGTACATAGGTGATTTACATTCCTTGAATCCCACCCCCAGCCTAATTACTCTAGCAATAATTCAGTGTTTCCCCATCCGTATACAGTTTATAATACAAGCTGATCACTCCAACTTACTCAGGCTAATCTCATATTTTCTTTCCCTCTGCCATTTTTTTGACACCTAGCAGCAAATGCTGCAGCAACAGCAATGCTATATATGCCCATTTAGTACAGTATCCGAGTTTGCCAAAGGACTTACGTTTGTCGTAGAAAGCACTTAAAATGTCTGTCACTAAATAAATTAATAATGTCCGTATTAATTGTTAGACAAATATTTTGCCCTTTGAATGAGACTATTAATGGGGAAATTATCAGCTCCCCAATATATCCTAAGAATTATTTTTTTTTATCTTTTAACTGAAACTTACATCTTTTCATATAAGAGCTCAGTGTTGACAAAAAGTATTTTTCTGAAAGGAAAAGCTTTTTTTGAAAATACATCAATCTTCCCAATTTTTATGGTAGAGTCAGATGTAATGCAGTGTTGGCTGCACTCTGTCAATAGAGGAGCTGAACATAGTACAAGACAGGATGGAAGCCCCTCTTACAGCCTGTGCTTTAGCTCACAATAAACCCTGCTTCGAAACATGAAAAGCAGAAAGTTAAATATCACTTTTTACAATTCCAGCATACTTAGTTTAATGTTATTGACTGGGTGTTTCACAAGACAAGAAGTATATGTGTGTATATGCTGTTCTATCATGGTTTAACCCCAGCTGGCAACTAAGCACCTCACAGCTGCTTGCTCACTCCACCAGGATAAAAGGAAGAGAGCTGGAAGGGTAAAAGTGAGAAGACTCATGGGATAATAATAATAATAATATAAATAATGATAATTATTGTTATTTATGATGATGGTGGTGATGATGATGAATGAAAAGGCAAATAACAAAGCGAGAGAAATAAAATCCAAGAAAGACAACATATGCAAATGAAAACAAGTGCTCACCACCAAACAATGAATGACTAGCGAGTTCCTAAGCAGTGGTCCGCCTGGTCGAACTTCCCCCTAGTTTATTAATGAACATGGTGTCATATACTATGGGATATCCCTTTGGTCAGCTGGGGTCAGCTGTCCCAGTTGTGTTCCCTCCCAGCTTCTTGTGCAGCCCATCCTACTCACTAGTGGAAAGGTGTAAGGAGCAGAAAAGAGCTTGACTCTGTGTAAGCACTGCTCAGCAATAGCTAAAACATCCCTGTGTTATCAACACCATTTTCATCACAAACACAAAACATAGCCTTATACCATCTAATATGAAAAAAATTAACTCTACCCAAGCCAAAACCAGCACTTCCTCTCATATTTGTTTAGGTAATTCTTGGTTGTTTAGTTACAATCCATGGGACTAGATTTATTCTAAGATATTTGCAACTTCTATACTGTGTATCCAGTTCTATTTATAGAAGCCTAAAGCATACACTGATGTATGAATAACTTCAAATTTCTGGCTTTAGTCTTTTCTGTGCTGTAGGAGAAATACACTACATACATATATACCTATATATGAATGTAGAAAACATACTTTTCCTACTGCCATGACTTGAAAAGTTTTAAGTTATTTTGTTCAGATTTTATATGAGGAAAATAAAACCTTGTTTTGGAAAGGAGCCAGACTAGAAAAATATAAAGATGCATTTAGAAGGCTGTGAGAGTGTATGGACTGGAAAGCTGATACATGGTATTAATTCCATTTTAAATGCAGTCATCACTGCTGGCAGGTGAACATTCTGTGAATACATGTGTGTGTATTATACACATACTACAGTTCTTCCCAGAAATCTTTCTGAAGTCTACAAAGTCATTCTTCTTATTTTGGTAGAAGATACATCAAACTGAATATAAATATATTTTATGATAAAGATTAAATAAGGGGCACAGTGATGATGCTTTTTAGAGCACTTAGAAAACACATATTTAGGATATACAGTACTAAAAGAAAGTCCAGTTTTCAGACATTCTCAAGACTTCCACATAGCCATACAAGTGAGATTCTTTTCAACAAACTTTCCTTGTTTGCAATGTAGATATTTTAATCTGAGCTAGTCACACTAGCTACCCTGATCAACATAGAGTAACAGGTACTTCTAGGATAAAATTCTTAGCATCCCGAAGTAGCCTACTTCAGCTACTCCAGCTGAACTGTGCACTTAGAAGTATTCTTCTCTCTCCACTGTGCATAGAAGGAAACTGTTTTGATTAGCTCAGACATAGGTATCTGTACTACAGACATTTGAGTAAGGTGATATTAATCCAGCTGTTACAAAATGGGACCATAGATATAAGACCCTGTGTGCTCACTAGCTCAAAGTGAGAATAAGGATTGGGCAATTCCGAATTCTTTTGGATATCTGACCCTCACTTACATGGTGAAAGAGAAGTTATAGGATTGTGAGCAGTTTAGGAAACAGTCTTTCCAGCAAATAAGTGGGACTTTTGAGCAGTCCTTTTTTCATGATTTATCTTAGATGATGTAAATAATTTACAGCAATATATGCAAGAACAGCAGGTCTGAGTGGGCTGGTGTGAGATTTGGGTCTAAAATGAGGGCTGTCTTTTCTAATGAGGGGCAGTTGAGAGCTACCGTATGCTCCTAACTTTCAAATTAGTAGAGCCATCTGTTAGCAAATTGATATTTTCATATTTTTCCATTTTACTTCTTTTATAATTAAATTTAATTATTAAGCAATGATCTTACTTCTAAGTTCTTTACCTGGAGTTTTCAAAGCTTTTAAAATGAGATTTATCAGGTTTTGAGAAAGTTATGTATCTTGAAAAATGTAAAGATCACAAACTGTTCTCCCTAAGATTTTGGTTCCTCAGCTATTATCCATGGTCTTTCACATCACAGAAACTGTGAAAACTTGCAGATCCCAGCTTAATTAGAAGTCATGCTATTCATATATATATATATGTTTGAAGCCCCAAACACATTTGTTTTCATGGAAAAAAGAGGCAGGTCTTAGAGAGAAGATCATACATGGAGGAAACCTGCATTTCCAAAACTCATTGCTCTATCCATCTTGAAATGTAATTCTTTCCACACAAAATAAGACTGTTTTAATATTAAAAAAAAACAAACCCAAAACAATATAAAAAACCCCAAAACCCAAAAAACCCAAGCCCAACCAAACCCCAAAACAATACACTTATAGTAAATAATATTAATTTTATAAATTCAATTGGGTTATTCCAAATTTTGATGCATTTCACCTTTGATAAAAATTTAGTTGTTTGGGTTATTTTAGGAGTATATAATTGTTTAAAAAATTTAACTTTTGCCCATCAGTGGAGTTATAGCTTGCCTTGTTTGGTCAAATTAACAACTTAATCTTTTCTATTCGTGCATATATTTGTTACATGCAAGTTGGTCATAATAACTTTATTATAACTATTTCATGAAGTTTTGTTTATGCTCCTTTCTTCATTTATCTTTTTCTAGTGCAAAAGACCTAGAAACCTTTTTCTTGTTGTTTTTTGTTTGTTTGTTTTGTTTGGTTTGGTTTGTTTTTTTTCTTTCTCCACTCACTCAGTGGATGTTAGGCTACAGTTATATGCTATGCCTGAACTATTACAATTCTCCTCACCTTGCTCATCCTCTGACCTTCTCTTTGGTTCTGTCCCTGCTGGGCTGTCTTTCTGTCAAATAAGCTCAATTTCCTCACACCCTTTTTTGAATACATTCATCTCAGCTATCTAGAAGAAAAAGATTTCCTTTTTCTTTTTTCTTTCTTCCCCCCTTCTTCCCTCCCCTCCCCCCATTGACTAGGGGCTTTTCCAGTGTTTGAATGGGTTGACTCAGTTCAGTGAATACCAATGAAAATTAAAGCTGCCTTGAGGGAGATACTGAGAGTGTACAGCCAGGCAAGAAGAAAAGAGAAAGTGGAGAAGAATCTCTCTACCCTTTAGAGGCAGGCTTAAAAGACAGTCTCCTATTTAATTCTTCAGCTGTTCCCAGCACAAGTTTTCTCCACTTCATATTCAGTTTAGTTGGAAGGTCTTCGGCTGTATTTGCTTGAGAGGAACCAATAACTAATTAGTAGCACTTATAGGCTAAGACTGTAAAAGTTTGTCTGTCTATACATCACTTACAGCTAATTGCAAGGTAAACATGGTAAGCTGCAGATTTACAGATCCTATACACATTTTCAGTTGTTGAAGTTTTCTTTGTGCCATCTCTAAATGGTGCATGTGGCTACAGTAAACTAGATTCATAGTTCAGCCTCAAATCTGTGTCTTGTAAGATCATGGAACAGATCCTCATGGAAGATACATCAAGGCATATGGATAATAGCAAGGTGATTAGAGGCAGCCAACATGGCTTCACCATGGGCAATACATGCCTGACTACTCTGGTGGCTTTCTAGGGTGGAGTGATTGCATCAGTGGACAATGGAAGAGCTACAGTTGTCACCTATCTTGATTTCTGTAAGGCTTTTGATAAGGTCCAACACAAGATTTTTGTCACTAAATTGGAGAGATATGGGTTTAATAGATGGACTATTTGATGGATGAGGAGCTGGCTAGACGGTTGCATCCGAAGGCTTGCAGTCAAAGGCTCTATGTCCAAATGGAGATCATTAATGAGTGGTGTCCCACAGGTTTATTTACTGGAACAGGTATTGTTCAGTATATTATTAATGACATAGTGCAGATGACACCAAGATAAGTGGTGCAGTTAATTCACGAGAGAGAAAGGATACCATCCAGAGGGACATTAACAGGCTTGAGGAGTGAGCCTGAATCTGAATAGATTGAGAGCAGCCTTGTGGAGAAGGACTTGATGATACTGATGAAGGGAAAGTTAGATGAGAGCAGGCAATGTGTGCTTGAAGCCTGGAAAGCCAATCATGTCCTTGGCTGCATAAAAAGACCAGCAGGTCAAGGGAGGTGACTCTCCCCCTTTCTGCTCTCATGAGACCCCCCTCTGAGTACTGCATCTATCTCTGGGGCCCTCAACATAAGAAGGACATGGACCTGTTGGAGCGTGTGCAGAGGAGGGCCATGAAAATAATCAGAGAGCTGGAGCACCTCCTCTATGAAGAAAAGCTGAGAGAGCTGGGCTTGTTCAGACTGGAATAGAGAAGACTCTGGGGAGACCTCATTATGGCTTTTCAATACTTGAGAGGGCTTACAAGAAAGATAAATAATTTACTAGGGCCTGTAGTGATGGGACAAGGGGTAACAACTGTAAACTGAAAGAGAGTAAATTCAGATTGAACATGAGGAAGAAATTCTTTACTATGAGGGTATGGGACACTGGACAACGTGCCTAGTGAAGTTGTGAAGTATCCAAGGTCAGGTTTGGTGGGACTTTGAACAATCTTGTCTAATAAAAGATGCTCCTGTCCATGGTAGGGGAGGGTGGAACTATATGATCTTTAAAGGTCCTTTCCAACCCAAACCATTCTATGATTTTATCATTCTATCAGTCTGTGATTTTGTAAGAAAGGAATCTTTGGATGGCAACTCACACTAATACTTAGAGAAATGGTTTGGGACATGGATGACTTTGCACACATTCTTTACTCTGCCAATATTAAATATATAAAAATTCATATCTTGCTATGAGTCCATTTTATTCTCCATCTGAATGCCAGCAATTTTTCTTTCCTTTTCCTTCTTTATAATATCCAGAAAAAGAAGGTTCTCCCTCCCTTCCTCTCCCAAGCGCTTGCTTAATGGAAATGTCACTCTTAAATTTTAAGAAATTTCTCAAAAATTTCAGCCTATGTTCTTTAATATTGCAATTAGGGGCTCAAGACTATTTACTTGAAAAATAATAAATATGATGAAAAATTAAGAATTTTCCTTACTTTCCTTACTACTCAGCTGTAACTTAAATTCAAGATAATGATTGTGTTTTTAATTTCCCAAAAAGAAGAAGAAAAAAATAAGTTAGTTTCTAGGTTGAGCATTCTAGGAGATTTATGGAGTTTTATCTGGCTGGTTGCCATGGAGGTTAATTACTGTTGAGATAAGCCCTAAGGATTATGAAATTTCAAAGCACTGAAAAAGTGTCATTCTTTGCTATATAAGGAATAAGTTCCCAAACCACTCTGATGTCCTTAATAGGAAGAGCAAAAGGCACAACAATAAGATGGAACAGCAGCAAGGTTTTTTTTGTTGGTTTTTTTTTTTTTCTCTTTTTTCTTCCTTATGATGTTCCAGGTGAAATACCCCTATTACATTTGTAATCTTTATCCCCTTCCCTTGGGGAATGAGAGGAGTTAGTGTGGTGCCTCTTCACTGGGTTATGAATCCTTCCTTTTGTTGCTTTAAGTAAAAACTAAATTCTCTGATTTGTAACTGTATTTAATTCCAGCATTTTCTGAGTCATCAGCAAAATTATTCAAAATATCAACATGAAGAAATGGCAATACGAACAGTGAAGATGCTTTGATCATTTTCTGTACTAGGTCACATAATTTATAAAAAGATTTTCAAAAAGGTTATAATTCTTGTTCAAATACAAGCATTGGAAACATAAAAAGGTATCCTTCTTTTTGATCCATATTAGGGAAAAGGTGATAAAGATTCGATTGATTTGATTTTCATCGTGGTGAATTTAACATAGTTGTACATTTGGTTCAATTGAACAGCATGTCTTCAAGTGCCCAGAATCAACCATGGAGGATGTTATGCACCTAAATTTAATAAGCAAAAAGGCAGAAAAGATTTAATGTTCCTCAGTCTCTCCCCAAGGATGATGTTGTATTATCCTTCTAATTCCTGTGGAAGAAACTATTCTTTTAGCTACGTTTTTCAGATCCTAGCTGTATCCTTAAGTTCTAAGGATTTTTTTTAGTTACTATAAAACTGGAATAAAGTAATACAAAACTGAATGCATTGGAAAATTTTTTAAAATAAAATGCACACACAAAACTGAATGCATGGGAAAATTTTTTTAAATAAAGTGCACACTGAAGAAATACTATGAACTACATTCAGCTGACAGATCTGTAAGAAATCTGGCACTATGTTTGCAGCAATTAATTTATTTCTTGTAAAAAAAAGAAACATAATTAATTTGTTCTCTAAAGAAAACAAGGATTAGGAGAACATTTTCCTCTTCTGGTGTGTTTTAGAAAATTTACATGAAAAACACCTTTTTGTAAAATTTTATGTAAAACTAAAAACAACTTTAACTCAGTCTTTTGCTTTCTTGAGATCATTGTCCATTCTATAGAACCTCTAGTAACTTCAGGAACCATATTCCTTTGACTTTCAATTGTTTTACTGTAGAAGCACTTAAATACTCGGGTAACAACTTTTTAGAAGACTAACATCTAATTTAGGAGTGAGACTTTGTTCATCTTTTCAGCTTTTTAGACTGATATTTAGACTCTGTGATGGTATTGACTGGGAGATTGATATAGTCTGACCACACGCACAGAAGTTTTGTTCTATTTGAAATATGACATATTGGCTTAACCTCAAACTCCTACTGCAAAACTGCATGGGCTGTCCATAAATCTTGTGTAAGTTCATACTATCCCATATTTCTTTGATTGCCTAAGGCCTCTCAAATGGCAGTAGATAGCATGAATTAAGTTCATGATTTCCATAGACAGTCATGGAAAGATAAACAGCTGCCTCAGTGCAGATTCCTGCATTTAATTTTAAGTAAATTGCCTCATTCATAAACACCTTAATTTCATATTGAATCCCATTCAGGTCTTGATTCAGTTGCTGAAACATGGGCACCTGGCACTGTCTGAGGAACTCAAGGGTATCTGAGGCATACCAGTGAGACTGGTAGAAATGACACAGAAGACAGACATTTTTAATCAGGAGCTTTGCCAAGAAGAGATACACTGGAGCAGTTTAAAAATCATCAATAGTAGATTATTTTCTGGCATGAAAAGAAATACTTAGTTTGGTTTGTTTAATGAAACCAGAAACTTAGCCTGGCAAATATGGTACATTTCATTGTAGAAGATTTGCACCATCCTGTAGCAACAGCTAGATACTTCAGATCCCAGGCAGAAGAGAGAGGTCCATATGTAGGCAATTGGATTGAGCCCAGGGTGTTCACAATGGTTATGTTTTAGCTCATCATCCTAAATTCCATTTATAGTTAATGGAAAAAGAGTGGCATTCTTAGGGCGTAACTGATCTGACCTAATTTGGATGTGCTCATTAAATGTCATACTCAAGGGACCTCTTTCAGTCAATGAGGGGCTAAAAACTGCATTAGAATAACTGTGAAAGAATTTTAAAGGAATTTTTGCAAGTGCCTGTGCATTGACTTCTCACATTGAAAGTGATGAGCATATTAGTTAGCTTATGTTGGGTAAAGTTAGTAGACAGACATGAGTTATGATAGGCTCTAGAAGAAACAGCTGCTGAGTTAGTGTGCACAGCAAGGGCTGACTGCTACTGTTTAGGAAAAAGAATGGAATAGGTGGGCCTGTAGGACTCCTGTTTTCTAAGGTTAGTTCTAGAAGACTCACTAAAAAGAGAGCTGGCAGTGGTTCCTTTTTTTCTGTGTGTGACATGAATTCTTTGCCACAAACAATATGACAGAAAGAATATTGAAGTTGAAAGATTCAGGGCAGCAGGGATTAGAGTAAGAAAGTTTTCCATTAAGAAGGAAGTAGCTACAACTGTGAGGTTAAATATGACTGATGTAATAGAAGCAAGAGACTTGGGAAAAGAATAACAGTTGAAAGAAGGGAAGATTGGAGACCAAGAAATCCATATATGTTTGGCAGCAGATACTGAAAAATTTACACAAGCAACAACTTATTTGGTAAACTTGAATATGCATCATGTCAAATTCTTCTGATTGTCTGCACTAGCTATTTGTTAATCTGAACTAGAAAAAGCTAACTGCTAGGTACAGCAAAAGAAGTCAGGCAAAGTTTATAAACCAACTCAGGATCAAGCTCTGAATCTTCAGGCAGTAAGGATGCAGTATGGGTTACTAGTTTTTAAAAGCTCATATATAACCTCCGCTCAATTACTGAAGGCAAAGCAGATGTGTCTGTAGAAGACTTGCAAAACACTGCTTCTCTAATTAAAATGATTTTCATAAAACTAGTGAATTAAATCAGCTGACCTGTGTGGATTTGAGTCTAGATGTTGTCACAGGGCAAAAGCTCTAGAAATGTTTATATACATACATATATGTATAAGACAGCTATGAATAATGAAAACAGGATCTGTTGAAAAAAGGTTGAGGCATACAAAACAAAACTTTTTAAGGTTCAAAGCAGAGGGTGAATGAATTATGCTGCAATTGAAATCTGAATAGAACATTACATTAGGAAACTATCTGGTTATTTAATATGTTTTCAGAAGTTTCTGAATTACTTTGTCCTGAGCAGCTTTATAAATTCTGGTTTTATAACCTCAGTTCTTAATTTTAGAATGAGACTCAAGGGATACAAAATTAGCTGCTGCTTTTTAAAGAGGTGGTCCAGGGGCAAAACAATGATGAAGGCAGAGTGACCTTCCATGAGAGGTAGCTAAGGAGACCTTGTGATGTTTGCCATAGAGACAACACAGGTAAATTATTTAAGCAGTAGTTTCCAGTTAACTCCTAATCCAATTCTGAAGAAATGCCAAATCTATCAGGTTATTCTATGGTGGCATATACAGATTACAGCCTGAAGGTAGCAAATTAAAAGAGCAGGTCAAACCTGTAAGTATAGAAAGCAGAATACAACTGCTGTCTCCTATAAAACTCCATGGCTATATATCATTGAACTGTAGAAATGTATAAATGGGAAGCAAGATAATAGACTTATATGCATCCTTTGCCTGTCTTGTATGATGTACCTCTAGAGAGATATCATTATTAGCACCCAGAAGCATCAGACTTTATTATATTAGGTGCTACAAAAAAACCAAACCAAACCAAACAAAACCCAAAACCAACTCCTAACTTTATGAGCAAGCAGAAAACATGCAGAGATATCTACAGAAAGGCTTACGCCTGAAAGATTTTGGCAGAGCTCTTGTGAAATGTTTTGAAGTTAAAACTTTTAACCAAGTTAAGTTAAAAATAGGTGTAAAGGGAAGAAGAATTTAAGGATATGGGCAAGAGATAGAAAAGGAACAAACTTCTCACTTTGCACAAATTTAACTGGCCACTGAACAGGACAAACCGGCTTAATTAACTTTGGACTACAAATTAGAAAAAAAAGTTACATCAAATCTGCTGAAAAACAGGATTTTGCATCTATTTATCATACATATGTTTTGTATGTTTGTTTTTTAATAATACATCTTTATACTAATGGTTAAGTAATAAAAGCTGGGCTTTGATTAGGAGCAGTATTTCTCTGACAGTAAACAACAGGGCATATACTCACTTTCTTGCAACTTACTGAAATTAGCAAAATTTAGTCCTAAAAGTAGGACTATTATGTAGTTGCTACATACTAGTGTATCAGATTGTCTTAAAATTAATAGTAATTTTATTGAGTTATTTATTTTAGATAATATGTTCATAGCAATTTTAAAAGTATTGCCAACAGGTTAAGGCAGGCAATTCTTCCTCTCTACTCAGCACTGGTGAGACACATCTGGAGTGCTGGGCTCCCCAGTGTAAGAAAGCAGATGCTGGAACGAGTCCAGTGAAGGGACATGAATATGGCAAAGAGCATGGAGTATCTCTTATAGGAGAGGCTGAGAATGCTGAAACTGTTCAGCCTAGAGAAAAGAAGGCTCAAGATGATCTTATCAATGTGTATAAAAACCTGGTGGTGGAATGAGGGCAAGGGAGTCAGACTTTCCTCAGTGACCTCACCTGGACACAGTCCTAAACAATCTGACCCTGTTTCAGCAAGTGGGTTGAACTACAAGATTCCTTCTGACCTCAATCATTCTGTGATTCTGTGATTTCTGTCAAGTTTTAAAAGTTATAGCATTAATTAATTTTTATTTCCATATTTATAATAAACTACTTTGAATCTTTTGGTTAAATCTTTAAACAACATTTGCATTAACAGTCTTTCAGAAACAGCTATTTGGAATAAAGGCAGGCAGCCAGCTAGCCTGCCTATCTGCCTTCCTCCCATGCTTTAAAGACAAAATAAGTGATACACCACGATATGGAAAATCTCTCCATAAATATATGCTTACATTTCAGACATTATCACAAAATGGTTATGTTGTAATTTACTGTATTACTTGTCTTCATCCATATTCATGGTATCTTAACTGACTGGATCACATCCTTAGAATGTCATACAATGAAAATTCATTTAAACTTAATGGGTAGTTGTGAAAGTGAAAGAAGTGGGGACCAGTGGATATACAAGTCATAGACCTACCAATTCTATCAGTATGTTTTGTAGAGGAAATACACATTCATGAACAAAATTACAGAAAATGGGACAGTCTTTATAGAATATATTCAGATAGTCAATGTATGTAACACAGAAGGAAGAAATTACTCAAACACTAGGTTATTCAGTATCTCTTGATACTGAATAAACTAGAAAAGTATGACAGCAGACTAGAAAAAAGCATGACCATGGCATGTGATTAATATATTCCAGTATTGAACATTTATAAACACATATTTGTTGAGGATTTTTTTTTTTTTCTTAACTGGGAACAAGAGTAGGGTGGATAAAGGAAGGGGTCCTGTAAAGTAATGACACAAGAGCTGATAAGATATCATCCAACATTAATCTGTTGGAGCAAGTCCAGAGGAGGGCCATGAAGATGATCAGAAGGCTCAAGCACCTCTCCTACGAAGACAGGCTGAGAGAGCTGGGCTTATTCAGTCCGGAGAAGAGAAGGCTGCGTGGAGACCTTAGCGCAGCCTTCCATTCCCTAAAAAGAGCCTACAAGAAATCTGGAGAGGGACTTTTTACAAGGGTATGTAGGGATACCGCAAGAGGGAATGGCTTGAAAGTGAAAGAGGGTAGATTTAGAGTTCTTTACTGTGAGGGTGGTGAGACTGTAACAGGTTGCCCAGAGAAGCTGTGCATGTCCCATCCCTGACAGTGTTCAAGGACAGGTTAGATGGGGCTTTGATCAGCCTGGTCTGGTGGAAGGTATCCCTGCCCATGGCAGGCGAGTTAGAACTAAATGATCTTTAAGGTCCCTTCCAACCCAATCCATTCTATCATTCTACAATTCTATGATTTTATGATATGCAAATCATGTATTCAGTGCTGTTTGAGGATACCCACTGGGCAGCTTTGTGCTTGATCACTGCAGACTTAACCCAGGACTGTAAACCAAACCTGTTGTGTTGAACTTACCACAGAAGTCAACCAACTTTCTACAATCAGGCAAAAAGAATATTTTCCCTGGCAAAGAGAACACCCAGACAAACAAAATGAGCATCCTGATATCAACCTGTTGGTGCCTTCTCTAAGCTTGAGAGCATCAGAATCTGTCTGGGTTTGGTGCTTTATTAAAATGTAATATCATTTGTAAGTACTCAGAATTACAAGTGTCAGAATTAATGGTATTATTTTATGTGTTTTTTGTAGTAGGGTATATTTGGATTTGTAACTGCCAGGAACAACTGAAACCTTTTTTCTGTCTACGAAATGCATTTTTTCCATGAACAGTGATCAGTCACTGCAGAAATCTGGAATAATTTCTCTTGTATGCATTTAAAAATTGTAATAGAAATTTTAGATTCTCTAGGTGTCTGAGGGACAGAAAAAACCCTTTTCTTGCAGAAATATATGAGTTAGAAAATTTCTTCCACAAGCCCTCTCAAGACACACTATTTCTGGTCAGTTCTGGTGATTCTGGTGAACAAGAAGAAATAATTGTGATAGCTGCAACACTATCAATGCATTAATTTCTGAGAGAATGGAATTGTCTTTCTCCTGACAGATCATGTCAGCCAGTTCTATGTGCTTTCAAGTTTTTAACATTCAGATAGAAACATTGCACCTCCTCTCCCTACCTCTTCCCTCCCCACCAACTTTGATGTGCTGTGAAAGTAGAATCATCAAAATGTATAAAAGGTCTCAGAGCAGAGCTCTGCATGATTGAAAATTTTAGTTTCAGTCAATATTGAATAAGGAAATTATCCAAACCTCTTTCAGTATGAATGACCTCTGCTCAAAATGTTCCTGAGATGGCTAATTCAGCAAACAAACTCACTTTACTAGTCCTAAGGGGCCCAGCCCTATCATAGAGTAATTCCTTATTCTGCAGATATTTTTTCAGAAGTGGCTGTTGATTGTGAATTTTAATTAAAAAAGGAAAATAAGAATAAAACTGAAATCCTAGAACTAACAAATATAATTAATATGTAAAGAAGTAAAAGTAGTAAGTTGCCACCTCTTATTTTTGCTCTCAATATATACCAAAGATTTAGGATCCCAGAGCTATTAGGTTTTAAAACACTATTGTAAGAATATTGTATCTTCAAGTAGAGATAATTACGGAAAACATAAAGAAATTATGAATAACGACCTCTTACTGCCCTTACACTTAGCTTAGTGCATATGAGCCAATCACCCCAAACTTCTCTCATAGGCAAGGAAGAGATTTAGTCACTTACAGAGAAACATAGCCATGACAAATTTGAATGCCTTCTTTAGAATGAATCACATCTTAGAAGTACTTATCTCCACTATGAAGAAAGACCGACTGACAGATGTGATAAAGACTTTCACATTTAGTTAGATAAATCTCACTCTGCATGACTTCTGCTGATGCTTGTCTAAACAAAGCATTCCTTCATTCCCCGTTGTTCCTGCAGTAGCCTGGAGTCTTGAACAGTTGCAAGTTTGGTCAGCAACTGGAAGTCTACATTTTCCTGAACCTACTTTTACATATGTAACATGTGAGTGTGTATGTGTGCAGGTATGAGTAGAATATTGATTGCCAATGATAATATATCTTTACTGGATTCTGTAGAAAAAAGAAAGAATAAATTAAAATTTGTCATTTCAGCTAGTCCAAATTTGTCCAAGAGCTAGACAAAGTTAGAGACTTCATCTTCATGATTCAAGGAACTTCCTATCCCAGAAACAAGTCCTATGAATGTTTTCATCCTGCTATGTAAAAGAGGGCCAAAGAGCAACGGTTGAAAGGAAAAAAAAGGTGAAAAAAAAGTTGAAAAGTTCAATACTGTTGAACTCATAGCTCACTATCTGCTTCTTTTTGCAACTATTCCAGCTAGTTCACTGTGAGACAAGCCTACTACAAAGAAAGTTAATCACCAGCTAATCACAGCCTAAAGCCACTTCACCTTCAGGCCAGCAATCAGTCTCTGGCTCCTTGTTATTATTAAAATAACTGTAAACATGAGTACTAATACATTCTTGGGGGGAGGGGGAGAGGGGAGTTGGTTTTGTTTGTTTGTTTCTTTTCTTGATAAATTAATATACCTCTAGGAAAATCAAGTTTTGGTCAAAAAACAAACATCTGTTATAGTCAGGAATTTAGCAATGATCCTGTGTAGTACATACTGGAATTTAAGCCACTCTGGAGGCAGATGTTACATTGGAGGAAAAAAATTAGCAGTGCCCAAGGAGGTAACCCTTTCCCATAGGTTATTTTCAGTAAGATCACTTTTTCATGCTAGTGCTATTAGGGAAAACATACTTATTATTGGAAGCAGTAAAAGTCTACAGAGTACAGAAGATACTGAATGATAGGTAGTGATGATAAACCACTAGAAAAAATGGAGGGGGAAAAGCTTTACAAGTCATAAAAATAAAGAACATTAAAAAAAAAAAAAGCAGTGCAAAGAAGGCAATAAAATAAAAAGCTCAATTCTGAGTAAGTACAAAGAGAATGAACACACTCCAAAAAATATGCAAACAAGGCTCATATGAATGCAGCAGCTCCTGTAATGTCTAAGTAGAACTGCATCCTGTTTACATGAGAAAGTTAAGAATCTAACAAGTTTGAATATGTGCACAAAATGGATTACCATAAATACAATATAGGTTCATAAAACCTTTGCCACACAAAGGGTGAAGAAATTAGTAAAACAGGAATATCAACTATCAAACAGTTATAACAACTACGTGTATTTTGTTGAGTGATATTTTTCAGCATGTTTGATACTTATAACCCAGCAGCATTCATTGTATGCTTTTTTTAAGATGGACCACTAGTAATGCATTAACAAAAGTACAATTCACGAGTCAGCTGTATTATGTCATATAACTGCATTGTCAGTTATCTTCTATATTGTATTAGCACCTTTATATTAGTGTTAAGCACACATTATATTAGTGTTAAGTGATTTCTAAGGTAATTAAGAAAACTTCTAAAACATTTTCTAGTCTCAGCCAAGAGCAGTAAAACTATCACATCAATTCAAAATTAGTCTTCAGTGGGAGAAGATCTCTCATGATGGCAATCAAAGCATCTACTATACCAAGACATATTTGCTTAGTTGTGCTTCACAGTGCAACTTTGTGCTTGATATTTATACGATGAATAAAAATGAAATACATCATCTTTGTTGCCAGTATGCAGATCTGCACTCATTATCTAAATTAGCAGATCTAAAATATTCCTGTTCATTTTACATGTTCTTTCTGTTATTTACAGGATATAACTTGGAAAGATAAGCCAGTTTAGCAATTTCATCTTAGAAAACCTTGAAGTATTTGAAGAACTTTAATTAACAGTATGCATTCAGAACCACAGAATTAGTTCCCTCATTCTCAGAATTTTAGAAAGAGTGAAAATAAATGAGGCATATATAGCATAAACCAGAAACAAATGAAGACAGAATGTGTCTCTCACTACAGAAAATGATCTGCAGCTCACAAAACCACTAGACTGTAAGCAATAACCTTCTTCTAGATTTCTTCATTTCAGGCACTTTTTGTATTTTCCAGCTTAGAGGTTCAACACTGAACAAAAGACAGAGAAGCTTTTGAAATCAATTAGGCTTTCAGCTTTGCTGATACACTGTCTCAATGTTAGTCCAAAACAGTGTGTTTATAGCTTTTGCATAACTGAAGAACTGGGGAGAAAATAGCCCTCATCACCAATCCATTTTCCTGAGTGACTTTTGTTTGGAGGGGCTGTGCATGACAAAGTCTGCACTGAATCATTTTGACACCATCAATCTTAACAATATCATAGCATTCAGCATACTGTAGCACATTTCAAATGTGTTACACTAACAAAGGACATCCATCAGCTTCTGAGGTGTTTTTAGAAAACATTACTTTGTAAAAATGGTACTGGGATACTGGGATGCTGCTTATATCCTCTTGATTTGTATTCATGAATATTAATTGTTTCTAATAACAAACAAGTAAGAGATCACACATCTAGTAACTTGTTAACCTTTGAGTTCTCTTCATCACTCATTTTCATGTATCAACAGAACTTTTTAGTATGCTAATATCTCTTAAACAAGTAATTCAGAAATTACAGAAAAGTATGAATTTTACACGTTAATATAATTTACTGAATATGTGACAAAGGAAAACAAAAAGCATGCAGGTACAATTTAGTCTCTTAATTTCTCTGATGCTTACTTGGGTATTTTCCATCTCAGAGTGTTCTCAGTTTCGTTTGAGTTTGTGGTTATGAAAAATTTTCTCCCCAGCATAATACAAATATGCTTTTAAAAGTTTACATGATACAGAAATAATTAAATGATGATAAAATTTCATGAACTTTGTGCAATTTCAGTAATTTTGGTAGTTATTTTTGATAGTAGTAATTCATATTTTTGCACACTAAAATCAATAAATGTTTTCTTGAAAATGTGAAAAATGTCAAACACATCCATGTTTTTCTGTCTCCATTCAGTGGTAAAGGCTGAAAAAGGCTGAGAAAAGGTGGGAGTTTTGGAGATTCACTTTATTTTCAGTTATATTTGCTTGTCCTTCATAATAAATCAGTGCATTTCATGTTCCGCAATCTAGTTAATTTAAGTCCAAACCAAATATGCAGTTAGACCTCTAGCTGTGTGTGTGTGTCCAAATTCTACAGATATCACTCCCACCTTTCTTTCAAAAGACCAGTTCATGAATCCAAGGGATAATGTGTACAGAACAGGAAAATGCTTCCAGCTTTAGTGAAAAAAAAAAACAAATAAGCGTATTTCAATATGTTATCAGATATTTAATTAAAGCAGAAGCAGGCTGCTAAAAGTTCTCAACAATTCTGGAAGTCACATAAATTTGTTTCTGAAAATTTAATTGGACCTTATCACTCTTTTCATTCTATTTCTTGTCCCTCATTTTTTGTACCCTTTTTGCCCTACTAGATTTTGTTGTTTCTTCTTCTTCCAGTCTCCCTTGTGCACTATGTTTTTCCTTCACATGGTGTTGTAATCTTCTTCATTCTTTTATTTACTATTTTTTTTCCATTCATGTGATTGACATGGCTTTCTGTTCTCACTTCCATTTCCTGGTGCCCTATCAGCATTCCTTCCATACTAGCCTTTCCAATTTAGTTTTCATTTCCTTCCTGAGATAAATCTAGTAGTACCAAAGATTTCTCCTGTAACACCATGTAAGTACTGCATTAAAACTCTATTACTGGTTATTGAGCTAATGTAAAAGTACAGATTACCTATAACTTATGACAAAGTAACTCTGTGTCTTAGGCATTGCAATGAATCACCTTTTTAATTTAAATGTATTGGACGCTTACCAAACTTCCCAAAGTGATGTTGGGAATGCTTGAAAGAATATTGTAAAGCTTCTGACAACTGAAATCTAAGCAGTTGAAATCTAGAGACTTTCAGGACAGTGGAGTTATCCTGGAAGCTGATATTCAAGCTGTCTTTTTGATCTCAACAAGGTCAAGCCTTTCATCCATATGTTGTATTTGTTCATCTCTTGAACCAGCTTTCACATCTTCTCCTTTCACAGCAGCCAAATGAAATTTCAGTCCAGAATCTTTAATGCGAGGTGTCCCTGCCTATGACAGGGGGGTTGGAACTGATGATCTTAAGGTCCTTTCCAACCCTAACTATTCTAAGAATCTATGACTCTATGAATCATGTATTTTGAATGACATCAGAATGTAGTTGTTCCACATGTGTTCATTTTTAGTTATTGTATTTACTGTTTTACAATTTAATAATTGGTGTGAGTCTGATTGTTTCAGTTAGATATATCAGAAGAGAAGTAGATTTGGCCCAGTATTTTAAATGTAAAAGAATTTCACACTGTAATCATGTCAATTTTGCTGTGCAATCCTGACCGCCCAAATTCTACTGAGTTTAGCAGCTTCGTGAATCTGACAAAACCCCAGATTCTTAATCATCTGAAATTGGAAGAATGGGAAATTTGGAACTGATCAGCAAAAGAACCTTCCCTGCCTTTCCACGGTGTTTTGTTTGCAAGAAGCTCCCTGATGGAGTGGTCAGTCACAAATCAGTGTTTAACTGCGCTGATCATTGAGTTGAAGCTAGCTTGCTGCTTTTTATGCCAAAAAAGACAGTGGATATTTTATGTCAGTGCTGGCTCAATAATTTTGCTCATCTACATCTGAAAATACTCAGATGTGTTCTAAGATGTGCAACTAATAAATCTAAGCACATGAACTGTGTAACTGCATGGAAGTAAAATCAGTCCACGAATGCAGTTCTCCCTTTTCATGCCCTTTTTATTCAGGATTAAATTCTAAGACCTTGTTAAATGAAGTCAGACTATAAATTATTAATATTAGAATTAATAGAGATCTGTTGCTAAGGGCATAATAGAATATTTTTATATATATAAAAATATATATATTTGTGTTGATCTACACTTAGAAGTTTCTCCCCCTCCTCTTCTTATCTGTAGTGTTTATCTTTGTGCATGTCACCCACTCGTGTGGGTTTTTTGGAGGGGGACGATGGGAGAGGTGTTTGAACAATTTTTCTGAAGGAGATGACAACTTGAAAATGTATTTTTATAAAAGATTTATGTTTTCATAACTATTACACTCAATAAGTATGCATTATATGTTATTAGCCTTAGCAAGATTTTTTAATCTAACAGTTCTGAACCATGTTCACATTAATATGCAAATAGAATGCAAATACAAAATTAAATGGAAATGAATGTTGGAAGTTAATTGACTTTTTTGTCACAAAAGCTCAGAGAAACAGTACTTACGATTTAATGGAAAAAGCTAATGTGTCATCCTAGGGAGGCCTACATCAATCTAGAACTAAGACGATTTTACTGAGGAAAAGTGCAAAGTGCTGTTTGTGTATGCAAGTTGCCAGCTCCCCTTATGCAGGTGGTCCCATCACCATAAACCTGGACTAAATTGCTACCATCCATTAAACACAGTGGTTGCCTGGATGGCTGCCTAGCACAGACTTGCATAGGCCATCTATTCCTGTCAGAAATATGATATGTCACTGACAAAAGCTTAATTGCTTCATTAATTAATAGGACAATTTTCAAAATGCCTTGCAATGCAGCTTGACACTCATTAGTGCCATTTATGAATAATTTTTCCCAGGGTATAATACTCTATAAAGAGTAATTTGAAAAGGAATAATGCATGTTTAAACCCTACGTATCTGTGAAACGAAAATACATTCTTTGCTGAATTAGTCAGCTTTAAGAAAAAAATCTCACACCTATCCACTGAATACATGGAAAGAGATTCTTTATTTTAAAACACTTCTCTCACAGAACAACAAGTTTATTCTGGATTAGATTCATTGGGAAGTCCAGGCGTCCCCTCTTTTTCTAAGAGATCTTGGTCCCTCTTCTAGTTGGACTCTTACTACCCTCAGTTCTTCACGGAGGCCAGGGGCACTGAAATTCTTGTACTACTACTGTACCAGTACATCCATTTGTCTCTGGGTATTTATATTGCTTTATACGACTGGACAAAGTAGAGGACAGAAGAGCTGGCAAAGATTATTCCATCACATATCTTCTAAAATATAGAAACAGGACTGATTTTGCAGGAGGGTAAAAGAGAAAAATAAGCCAAAATAAGAAAAGTATGTGGAGAAAGCACAGGCACAGTTTGACTGTTTTACATGCAAGTTAGATTAGGAAAGAGGAAACACTTTTAAAGAAAATCCCCTTCATGTTTTCAGAGCCAGGAAGCTTCAGCATTTTGTTTTCGTAAGGTAGAGTATCTTCTAGTGCCTGGTCTGGGACAGTTCACCTCTTTCCTACTGAGCTTACAATTTTTTTTTTTTTTAATTTATTTTTTATGTTCTTAGAGTTCATTCTAGCATCATAAATACAGTCACTGGACATATGGCCCAGCATGTGAAAACCTACGGAAGTCTAATACTGGAATAATATGGGCCACTGAGAAGCAAAAACTTAGTTCTCTGTGCTCTTTGCATAAATGCAAGAAATTAAACGTTTCAGCATCGATGTTGCTCACTAAATAACTTTTATCTGACAGAAAAGTTTATATCACTTTGACAGACTGAAGAAAAAAATAGAAATAATAATACCAAGCAACATGATGAAAGTTGACACAAAAATGCATGCAACATATTAACAAGGACCAACTTGTAAGGCTCAACAGCACTTAAGGTGTTTAAGAAAAGTAAGCTACTAAGGAAGGATTAAAAAAACACTTAATTTGCGTACATGGCGGTACAGTAAGGTAAACTGCCTTAAAGGGTGCTAGTGCAAACTCTAGTCTAAAAGAAGGATTTCAAGCAGAAGGCAGGGATCTTTTAGGTTCACAATCTGGGATTATATCACTTACAATTTTTTTTAGCATCCATAAATTTCACTGTCCAAATAGGATTCCCTAAAGGAACCCAGAATTTGCTGCGTATTTATCTTCTTAGGGCATTTTTCAATGCATGGGGGAAGGTGGTGTGGGCTGGGAAGGTGAAAAACATTATCACTTCCTCTGCCTGCCCTGTTTCCCTGCACAAGTTACTTGTTAGTCATCTGAAGAGGCTGAGCTGATAATGTGTTGCTGCCATGGTTAAGGTTCTGATTCTAGAACAGAAGGGATGGGGGACACCGTAACCTTTTCAGCCATCCCAGTCTTAGCCTTCTTGTCAATCAAAGCCCTAAGAATACACTGAAAAACCAGATTTTCTGAGGGTGGGCATTCAGCAGTTTCTAAAAATCCAACCCTTTGATTTGAAAAAGTCTCATTTAGACACTCATCAGTTAGACCCCTTAAATTTGGTGCACAGTTCCCAATCAGCAAAATCTTTATACAGGTCTACAGCTTGGGCAGCTAAAGCCGTTTAGCATTTAAAAGTGCTGATTACCCAGCAAGTCCTATTAATCTTAGTGAGAATACAATTGCAATCTGTGGCTCAAAGGTAGGAATATATACTCAGCCATAAGTATTTGAATAATCAATTGATGACAGTATTAGCAACACCCATCCCCCCCCCCAAACAAAAGAAACAAACAAAAAAAAAACCCAATGTAACCCTTTGATTTTTATTTGACTTTCAAGTAACGATTCCATTCTACCATTTGCTCTGGAATTGATTTAGGCAAGACTATATGAACCATTCCTCAGTGACTCAGTATAGCCAGGTATATTTTGTGTGAAAGGTACAGAAGAGAGGTATGTTAAATGATGTTCTGATGTTTCTTCTGCTCAGAAGACACATTAACATTCACTAACATATGGATCACTGATGTTAATGAATGACTTCCGTATTCCTTCTCTCACCAGAAGGAATGACTTCTCATTCCTTCTCTTTTTCTTTCTTACAGTTTCCCTTCAAATGGCCACAGAAAAGAGTGGGAGCTACAGTTTTGTTTGTCTTTAGCTACTGCAAGTGATAGGAAGATGCTAGAAAGCAACTGCCTCAGGCATTTTGTTTTTTTTCCTGCACTGGGCCTAATCCTAATCTTACAAGATTTTTTTACAATTAAGTTAGCTCTCCTCATTGGTGCTAATAAGTACTGCCACCCAAAAATGTTATAGAAATAGTTGGCTAACCTTTCCCATCTGCAATATGAATTCTATCTCTCATCCCTTTAATCTGTGACTAGTAGACTGCTTTTATTTAAAATGTCCTTGTATTTGATTTTTAAGAGATAATTCTCCTAAAGTACACATGTCATGACATGGTGCATACTTCACAAAAATATAAGCACCTCTGAAGACCTACCATCCACCTAAAAGCCAATCTAAACTAGGTGGCCATCCCTCTGTAGCAGTGTTAGGTTCTTCATTTCATTGGAAGAAATAAGAAATCCTTGGTGGTCACATTGTTTTAGTGTCTGGTGTGGCTGCCAATCTCCAAACACCTGTCTAATGGAAGAAATTGAGCTTCCTTCTCAGAAGGAAAACAATAATCCCCATCTACTGCCTCTTAGCTTAGTGATCAGAGCCATCAGTCATGATGATAAGATACATACAGTTTTACCTTGACTCAGTCGAAGCAGCCCTCAACCTTCATATCCCACACTGCAAGAGAGTTTCATAACACTAGACTATAATACAGTAAGAAAAAAGGGGAGAAACAGGGTTAGCGGTGAGCTGTTACATTGCCAAACCCACAAGAATGCTGGGGATGGAAGGAGAGATGGTAGAAGGAAATCTGAGTCTAACCTAGAATAACGCAGACCATTGCCCAGTAGAAAAGAAATGCACATAATGTACAAAGAGCATAGGCTATAAATAATTAAAATGGCCTGAGAAAAACAAAATAAACAAGCCAACCAAAAATAATAACATAGGTGTCTACCTTCCCAGATGAGTGTCATAACCCCACAACACCATTTAGGAGTTAGGGTTTATTTAATTTCTCAAATCCTTATTTTGTTAAGGTTTAGGTGACCTTTATCCATTAAGATGTTTTATTCCTTAAAACCGGACAAAACCACAATCATTTCTATAATGTTACTACAAAGGCAAAGCAGAGACTGCTGATGTACACTGTAGACCCCTTCATAAAAATAATCTTCTTCTTAAATGCTTTCAGTCTTGAAATAAACTTTTCTGGATCTTTTGTATGTAAGACTACCTGTTCTATAGAATAAAGTAATGATTTCTGGAAGTGAGTCAGAAGACGTGGCTATTTTCTAAACTGAAAGGTGGAATTACTTTTTTTTAAGCCTTTACAATGAATTACAATACCCATTCTCAGCTGAAGCTTTTAAAATTCAGCCTTGCTGCTGCATTCTTCAAATTCAGTATCATTATTGTTCACATACTTACTATTCATAAGACTAAAATATTTTACTGTTTGATTTGTTTTGTTGGATTCTGTTTGGTTATGGCCTGCTGTTCTGAGCCAACTTTGCAATAGTTTATATTTGTTTTCATAGAAATCATTTGAATTTTGCATCCATATTTGCCAGTGCAGACTGCATAACATTTGACTTCATATTCATCAATTGCTGCTGGTTTATAAGCATTATGCCGTTGGTACCTTACTAAGTGAGAATTGCAAATGTCTGTCCCTTCCATTCACACAGAGCTAAATCATGTTCAGGTATCAAAATATATGTTCAGTAAAAGATGTAGTTGCATTTATTTTGTTCTGCTAGTTAATGCCATTAACAGGGACCAGCTTAAAAGACTTTCAACTTTTGAGATCTTCTGCAAAATTGTTCTAAAATGGCTCTTCAATACTGCATGTATTAGACATCCCCAGTAATTTGTCTAACAGCTATAGTGAATGTTTTTCTTTTTAAGATAGGCAACCGGAATTTTCAAAAGATGATAATAAGGTTCTAGCAATACTTTTTTGATGAATGTGTTCTTCTGTGTATACTGTTCACTTAACTGGTATTCAGTATGGCTTTACAATATCCTGAAAGTATCTTTAGCACTTAGAAGCTGATATCTAGTGTCAGATGCTTGTGTCACTGACATCTGTATCAAGACACTGGAAATGCTCCTGTGCAGAACCCACACACTTCATTTCACATTTATTTCTCACAGAATAACAAAACCTTATTTTATTTGGATGTCTTGAGGTAAGTTTGATCTGTTGTCAAACTGAATCAAAACTGGCGGCTTACAAAACCGTTTATGGAATCACAGCTTCCATTATAGGCATATTGATTCTTCTTTTCTATTATCATCTCCTATAACAAATGTTTTTAAAAGACCATATTGTTACAATTTTTCCATGGTATTTTTGGCAAAAAACATTCTTTATTCTTATTCTTATTCTTATTCCTATTATTACCTTTCTTTTTATGCCATGCTTTTTATTATGCTTCATATTTTGCAATCTACCCCCTTAGCAGGCTCATTTTTCACAGTTTAAGGTTATGCTATAGGTACAACATACTTTTAAACCTTAATTGTTGCTTAAATATTGCTGGTTTGCATTTCCTTTGTTCATGTCACTCACCAGTTGTGTCAACCTAATTCACCATACTATCATAGATTCATATAATTTTTTAGGTTGGAAAAGACCTTTAAAATTGCATCCAGACATTAACCTAGCTCGGTCAAGTCCACCACTAAACCATGTCCCTAAGTGCCACATCTATGGCTCTTTTAAATACCTTCAGGGATGGTGACTCCACCACTTCCCCAGGCAGCCTGTTCCAGTGCTTGACAATCCTTCCAGTGAATAAATGTTTTTTATAACATCCAGTATAAACCTCCCCTGCTGCAACTTGAGGCAGTTTAATCCTATCACTTGCTATCTGGGAGAAGAGACTGAACCCCATCTTGTTGTAACATCCTTTCAGGTACTTGTAGAGAGCAATAAGGTCTTCCCTGAGCCTCCTTTCCTCCAGGCTAAACAACCCCACTTCCCTCAGCTGCTTCTCATAAGACTTGTTCTCTAAACCATTCACTCATTATGAATAAAAATCTTTTAAAGGCTTCTGGCTCTGGCTGAAACCAACCATCTAAATAGCTGGTAAACAGTTGCAACATAAAGAAAAATAATCTGCTAAACTACTACCAGAACTTAAGTTCTTGCTTCACTGAAGCTGGTTCAGGGATCTCTAGCCCACTTCTGCACTAGGTAAGGTCTGCCTCTCTAGGATTGTTAGTGCTTCAGTTGACAAGCAAGTAGAGAAAAGTAAGCACTACACCTAATTGGAAATAAGAGCCGGGGGAAGGAAAGTGGAATATAGAACAAGGGGGGAACAGATGGACAGAAAAGACCACAGGACCAAGAAATACAACACAGGAGTGAAGCAACCAGGACTATGCAGTTACAGTAAAGGACAAAGATGGAACATGGATCTAGTCTGGAGAGGAGATTGAGAGCTGGTCAAGCAAGGAAATGTTTGGAAGTACAGTGTAAAAGAAATTTAATAATCTCAGATCACTTCCACTAGAAAGTTGAATCAGTGCATATTTTTCTCTTCTTCAATCACTGTTGTATGCAAGGCATGGAGACATGAAGGTGGAATTGTAAAGAGACTGTGCTTTTTAATTGCTTTGAAACTCCTTAACATTTCATATCCTGGGAGTACTGTCACTATAAAGAATGATAGCAGCTGACAGGGCAACTTCAAATAGCTTTTGCTGAAGCCTTGAGTTCTTGATACTTCTTTAAATCTGATTTTATTTTTCTTACCCTAGATATCTGGAAAACAAAAATAATTTTGTTCATTATCTGCATGTGGAGGAGTTAGTTTAAGTGATACGACTTATATCACATTTAAAGAAGAGAGGCTAGAATTCTACATGTACTATGCACAGCATTAACCATAAAACCATAAGAGCTCTTATCTTTGTCTCACTTTGTATGTTGAAGCTTCTTCAACAAGTAAAGCATAGGAACTCTGCAGACAAATTATTTTGTAATAACAAAATCTGATTTCTTCCTGTGGAATTTCTTCTTGCCTGCCCAAGTCTGTTTCCCACTGGTGGAAAAATTGGATGATGAATTTTAATTAATACTCAGATAAATAATTTTTAATCTATGAGTGTTCAAGTCTTCAAGTTCAATTTTCTTTTCTGTGATTTTTTATTTATAATTAAGCAAGAAAAGGGATACTGTTACATTGTTAATGTTACTCAAATGGGGGCTCTCCATAGCCTATTTGTTAGAGCACTTTCCCTAATATGCCTTAGGAGTGTTTGATCCTGATTCAGTTATTGTGTAGGTTATATGCAGTGAGATCCAACATAAAACTGAACAGTGGAGATGGAATCCCATGTCTGCCAATTTCAAGCTGACTGCCATGGCAAGAAGTTTTAGACTCACACATGCATTTGCTGTCTTTCTGTCTGTTTTTGGACTAGAAAATATTGTCTTTCCACTGAGTACTCAACTGGTGGATGGGACAGATTCTCATCTCTGAATACACAGCTGCCTAATGATTAGAGTTGGAGATATGTGTTCATATCTACCCAGGCAGAAAAACAAATCTGAAATTAGCTGTCCCATATCACAAGTGAAGTGCTCTATTACTGAATTATCGGAGGAGTGGTATCAGTAGTTTGTCCCTTTCTTCCAGACTTATTTAGAAATATATTAGGTCTCTGATCATATCCTGGCCCCTAATCTCCACAGAGACACACAGACATGAATCTAAATGGATCTATGAGTCTTGGATTTAAATGTTCTCTGGCGCTGGGAGTTAGGCGAGTACATCCTTGGTTCCCATTTTTCCCTACAGTTATTCTTACTGTCTGACTTCCTGGTTTTTTTTTTTTTGTCTTGACCTTTATACATTCCATTCTTTAACAACAAGTTCTACCCAAATAAAGCACAAAGTACCTAGCTGTCTCAACTGCATAATATAAATTTCACTAGGTAGCTGTGGCACAAATTTCCCTTTTGAATGTATAGCCTAACAGCCTGTCTCCAGGCAGCAATCAGGACCCCACTGAGCTTGGCAAGGTGCAGTCACTGATCCAGAGCATTCACAACATAAGCTCATGACAAGAAAGAACAGATGGAGACAAAGGCAAATAGCAGTGTGGTGGAAAACAGAGTAACAATGAAGCTAGGTCCATCTGTTGTTCCAGTAGGCACAGAAAGTATACTTGTCCTCTGTTGTGTCCCATTGCACTACTTCATGTCTTTGGGTACAGCAGGCAGCTTGGTAGATAAATGGACAGGGCTATGCTTTGACTGAGGGGGGTGTATTTATATGTCAACCCTACATCCCACACAAACTTTATTTCCTACATCCCTCTTTTCCTTTTGGCTCTTAATATTGTCCCAGTTCTCTTGGCAAGGTGGATGGGCATGGTGCCCTGAGTGCCTTTGTGGAACAGCAGTTAGGTGCTGAGAGAGGAAATCCATGCATAAAGGGCTCAAAGCTTCTCTTTGAGGCAAAAGCTCTCCTAAAAAATAAAAAGGTCCAGGAACTGTTCTCTGATTCTGAGAACAACTGGCATGGCATAGCTGGTGTCCAAATGGTTGCCATCTCTTATGCTCCAAAGTAAGCTGTCCACATTAAAACTGTTTACTGGGGGTGTTCTCCAGTGCAAACTGTCCTTCAGCTGCTTCAAAACATTGTGTGGGAACATGCTAGATGGTGCAGGCTGAAAATGAGCCATAGACAGTACTGTACAGTTACGTCTGTGGTATCAGGTCAGTACTTGAGCTCTGCACTTATTTAGTTTGCTAATACAGGAATAAAAATGTAAATAGTCCTACTTGACACATTATGAAAGATGCAAAATGGAAGGATAAAATGCAGGCATGTGGGGAAAAGACTAAAATAGTTGGAGGGGTTTTAAAAGTTTATGGAAAACTATCTCTTTCAACTGCTTTGATTTGTTTTGGTTTGGTATTTTGGTTTTGGGATGGGGTGTCAGTTTTATGCAGGAAGAGGTGACCTTCCTGTTCAGAAATCCTGAATGCTGGTTCATTGGAAATAAAACAGCAACTTTCTTAGTAAGGCATTAAATGGAAAGCTGTGGAAATCATTCAGGTTACAGGCAGCTGTCATTAAATTCCTGTGCTTTTATTATACTGCAATACAACAAAGGGACCACGATTTTTTAGTATTCTGCTGCATCTCACATAGTCATCATCCTGTATGTCATTTAGTCACAGTGTCATAAACTAGAAGCTTGATTCTCTGAAGTGCTCACTGTAAGGTGCCTATCACCTTCAACCCCCCTATCCACTAGACTGCTTGCAATAACTCTCCCAGATAGCAGCTCTTCTCATTTTCTATGGCTATAAAATAGTGGGGGAAAAAAGAAAAAAAGAAAAAAAAAGAAATCTGACAACCAGACACTTCAGTATTGTGTCTGCAGAAAGGAAAGAGATTTATGTATAAAGTATGTATGGATTTGTTTGACTGGGGATGTCTTTCCAGCATTGTAGAGATGGGCAGCATCACTTAAAACAGTACCCCAGATCCTGATTTCACTGTGTTGGGACTTGACTGCCATTCAAATACTTATTGTCTGGATTTAACATAAGGCTGCTAGCTATAATCACAAGTGAAAATTATTTATAAAACTATCAAACACACTTGTAGCAAAAGGATTTTTTCATTAATATAAAGACTTATGCTACCTTTTATTTCTGAATGTTAATTTTAACAGTCAAAGTCAAAGACTGATTTGGGTAGATTTACATTTTTGTGCCTACATAAAAATAATTAGGCTGTCATTTCATGATCATCATTATTAGAATCTGAGAATATAAAGATTGCAACAAAGATCTTCCTATGCTTTAAGAAACAGTGTCTTCATAGAAGACATAAAATAGGAGCAAATATTAATGTCATTAGAAAAAATCTCAATATGTCATTTGATTTTATCTGAGAGTATATCTTTGATCGGAATACTATGTGAATTCACTCTAAGTCCAATCTTCTTTTAATGATAAGGCAACATTTTTTATCTTCATATTGATAAGCAGGATATGAGAGTATGAGAGTTTATAGCTAAATACCAAATTCACATGACCACTCAGCATTTTAAATAACAACATACATTTTGTGTTTGCCTGTTTCAAACTAAATTGAATTTTGCTATTGCTATTCAAAGACTGTATATGAAAGTAGTCTTCCATTTGTTTTTTTGGGAATTTATGTTTGTTGCAGGTTTTTTTATAGTGTTCTAGTTTATAAACATAAAATTTACATCTTTAGAAAATATTTAATTGAAACATCACATATATTAAAAAATTCTTTCATCTCTAAAGTGAAACTGTGTGACTAAGCTGCCTTATCACATAATTCAAAAGAAGGGGAAAATGAAGTTAATTCGAATTTTTGGGTAAACTTCGTAACATGGATGTAAAATCATACTATGCAGTCCATTTCTGGATAATATATTCAGTGATAAAAATACTTACAATATTTTAAGTGTTGCAAAGAATTTTGACTCACTCATAGACTCTTGCCCCCTAAAAAACCTCCAAAGCTAATTGTCTGAAACAGAGAGCAATTAAATTAAATCAACACTTCTGGCAACAAAATAATTCTTAAGTATGTAAACATGCTCCTTTTCAGATGCATGTGCACTTATCTTGGCAGATACTACTTGGAGATGATGTCTAGCCTGACACTCATCCCAATGCTCTAGGACAGGTTCTCGATAATCCACTGCATATTCATAAATGATGATGATAATAATAATAATGTGAGAAATAATTCTTGAAAGCCATGAGAAACATGAAATTCTGGCTCTATTAAGTATTGGCTATTTTGGTGATAGTAATTGTTCAATAAGCTCTTCATTTTCTAAAGGATCTGACATTTACTGATGCACATAAATCGGCCAGCTGTTCCTTTTTTTGGGGGGGGTGTAGGGGTGTGTGTGTGTAAATTATAATATACATTTAAATCTACTCAAATTGCTATAAAAATCCCATAAGTAAAGTTGAAAGTCCTACACTGGGTAACCTGAACAATAAATTCCTAAGTAATTAGAAAGAAAATTATTTTCAGCATGAAGTAATGCAGAATGCTGTTTTATATTCCCAAATGGCAATAATTTAGGAAGTGAGAAATAAAGACACAAAGACAATCATTTTGCTATTTAATAGGAAATGTGATGGGTAATGAAGCAAGACTACAATTAAATTCTAGCATGCTGTGTCCTACAGGAAAAATCAACTCTAATGTTTCTAACCTTTATCAACTGGCAACACTACACTTCTGATCTCATAAGTAGTTATCTATTCTGTCTGCATGGCATTGACCAGGATTAATAGTGCAAGGCACTAATGGAATGAACAATCTAGATAATCTTAAATGTGTAACATTGCACAGTAATCATAGAATTGAAGAATTTACTCTATGGACTGCAACTTCACATAGTCAGAAATATTTACAGACAGTGTTTGCCGAATTGCAATGTCTAAAATTAGGAACCTGAAGCCATATTCTGTCATCTCACTATGCTGTCTGACCTTTTTACGAGTACTGAGTACTTCTGAACCTATTAATGTTAATGAGACCAAAAAGCTAAGAAAACTTCTAAAAATCTGGCAACTTTCTTCTATATGGCTAGCTTCACTTATCAAAATTAAAAATTATAACTGAGAGGTTTTTTTCAGGTTTTAATTGCATGATGGGGAAGCACTATGAGTGCACAGGCCACTGGTGATTACTTTGTGCTAGGTGTTTATTAAAGCAGTTGGCAGCTAATGCTGTCAAGCTAATGCAATAAAGGTTTTGAACAATATCTTTTGAGGGAGAAACCATAATTGGGAGACCAACGAAGCTAGAGCTCAAAGAGGAGTTGCTTTCTCAGTTGTGGACCTAATTCATTAACTCAGAGGAGCAACTCTCATATTCTGCTGGGATAACTTACACTGGTTTAAAATGGACTGGTGGTGCTGAAGCTCTGGTTTGTGTGGACGTTTGTGTTTTGGAAGAAAGGGTTTGTTATCCACTCACTTAACCTGTACTGTTAAGCAAGTAAATTTAGATTATATTCAGTGAACAGTCTGGTTCTGTTCCAATGGCCACCACTCCAAATATCCCCTTGACAGTGCAAAGACTTCCTCCTACTTGTTTTGTTTGCACCTTGCAGAATGGAGCAAAAAAAGAAAGCTATGTAAAGTCACCATTGCAAAATGGTAGAACTGTTTAAACTTCCTTAAAGCTGAGTCATCCCAATTTCATGGAGTGATTGTAAAGCAGATGGGAAACATGGAAATAGATCAGATATTTAAACCTCCCTATTGATTCCCAGCACCTCTTTTCTTGCACATAATGTGAACATGTCTTTCTGTCATTGGAGAGACGGCTGTGTAAAAGAGTTAGGCGTACCACCAAGAGACTGGGAACTGTACAAAGAATTTTGCTGAGTTCTTGGTACCTGAGTCATGCAACTGAAAAATTCTTAAAATTTCTTTAAAAAATAAAAATCCTACTTATTATCCAAAAATTAAGTGACTTTCTTCAAATGTTTTAATGTATTCTTGCAAATTACAAAACTGTAAGAACTTTTTTACTTGTTAATAATTATAAAAAAATATCAATTTGAGTTCAAGAATGATGGGGTTTTATCAATATTAAATGGAACTTTAATCTAAATATTCTTAATTAATTGCTTCATGATTTCATTCTGAGTTATACTGTATCATTATGCTTTTGTAAAATTATTAATGGTCACTTTGTTGTACAGTTTGTTTTCAGTGAGCTTTAACTAGGCGTCAAAATTTTTTTAGTGGTTTGATCTCAAGCCATGCGTTAACCAGTGTTTTAATCCTTTTAACCCCTGTATTAGAAAACCAAAGTCACTTGGGAAGAAAAAAAATGAGGCCATTCAGTCCATGATGTTACTAATGATGAATTTCCCTTTATCATGCACTTCATGCTGATTTCCTCAGAATTTACTCACAGTTGTCATAGGTAAGGGGATTTCAGTCACTTTTAGTCCAAATTAATTCCAGAGTATAAAAATATACCTAGTATACCTGATCGCCATTCTTTTTTTAAATATCCAGGCCTAATTATTTCCCTTTTAGTCTTATTTTCTTGTTTCAGATGGACCAAATCATACAGAGAAACTCTAAATAATTTTCCCAGGTTTTGTTTTCTACCCCCTAATACTTCTACTGGTGTAAATGCTTCTTTTTCCAGCCTAAGTAACCATATCTTTAATTTCAGAAGGCTTTGGAATACACTCCACTTGAATTTTAGTTTAGCCAGAAGCAGATATCTACATTTGGTCATCTGAATGCTCAAATGATTGATTTAAACAAGCCAGAGGATATCCATAACATTCTTCCCTGCAGATAAAACTTTACACCACCAAAGTTTTACTATTTTTCTTTAGAGATGTTATCAATGTAACACTGTAACACTTCTATAATAATTTATTTGCATTCCAAACCAATATACATCACTCATGAGTGATCATGTACATTCAGAGTATTTGGAAGATTTAAGTATGGATTTGTGTATATGTGATATCATATGAAAGTTTTGAGTCACACAATTTGAAATGAAATGCATAAAACATTAACTTAATGCATATATGAGATATTTTTTACACTTTGTTGTAGTAGCTTCAGTTTTGCAACCTAATACTGAATCAAGTACTTTTGCCCACTTAGATTCACATTCATTTTGCAGTGTTCATAGTGACAAAAGCTAATTTTATAGCTATAAGGGAGCACTTTTTAATGTTTACAACACTAAATGCATAAACAGGAGGTGAAAATCTTTAATAATGTAAGAAAATTAATTTATGAATTTCATTGTTACAGTCTAGAACCAAAGTGTCATAATCTTGCAGTAAAAACATTATGCATGATGGATGAAAACTTAAAAAAATCCCCTTCCTTAATTTCTTTCGTGTAAAAAAGCTGAATACAAAAATTCAACATGTAATTAATAGCTATGAATATTTAGAATTACAAATGATATTATAAGAAATTATAGAAGAAAAGGCTATATTTCAGTTTACCTATGGATGCTAACTATCTTTGTATTTTAAGCTCAAAAATGAGAGATGCAATTTCAGAAAGCTGTTGTATCTACAATAACAGGACTGAGAAATCAATTTCTCCCTTTTTCGTGCATAAGTATTCGTACAGAAATTTCATACACTTCCTCTGTAGTATAATTCTATGGTCTGTATGTGTGTAGGAGTCTGTGAGAACACTTTCATATGCAAGATGAACAATAGACTACGTAAGAAGTACATGTGTAAAGTAATACACTAGCTTGTATAGCTCAGAACTGAGGGTGTCTCATAGTCATTAAACTCTTCTACTCTGGGACAGAATTAATTGAGGCCCATGTTTTTACAATGATAGGTTTCCTGTGGGAAATTATTTCCTATTTTTCTAAGCATATATATTTTGAAATATCCTGCAGTTCCATAGGAATAAAGAAAAATGTAGTTCACAGCAGGATCACCAGGTAATACTCTATCTCAGTAGACTGATTTCCTTGACATTTCGAGTCCTCTCATATAGTGTATTTTAAACAATAGAGCTACTCTTTCAAGCACAACAGTGCCTCAGAGGTTATACTCCTTTCTTTTGGAGCAATCAGGGTCTGGTGCTTCATTTGAACACAAAGTATATTTCCTCAGTGTTTTTACCTGGAAAAATAAATATTTTAATGTGTTGGTTAGGTATTCTGCATGCTGTGAGCAGAAAGGGTTTAGATATAGTCTTCAAAAAGCAAACAAAATAACTTCAGTCCTCTTTCTAGATCACCAACATAAGTTTAAATGCTCTGAAAATTCAGTTCTCCATTTCAAAACCACTAGTTACACAGCCTAGAAAGCTGCATTTCTTTTTACTAGTTTTAAATTTAGTCTCAGTACAGCTTATAGGAAGACAGATGAGGAGAGCTCAAATTCTGAATGTAGATTATATGTTTTAATAATATATGCTTAAAATATTGTGAGCTGAATCTTGGATTGCACATTAAATATGAACACAATGAAGTTTTATTGCTATAGTTATACTGGGAAGTTTAACAGTCCATATTGTTTTTTCTGAATGGAGATTTTTGGTGTGTTATACTTCTTAAAATTCTACTAAATCTGGTACTCTATTTAATGGCAGCCAGCATCAAACATTTAACGACTATAATAAATGAAAGACATTGAGAATCACCTTTGCTCTGATATACTTCAATACATTCTCTTAATTTCTGGCAATGGGTAGTTCAGAAACTTCCAGAGTTGGGCTTGCTCTGGACATTTATTTACTCAAAAGGAAGCAATTTTAAAGCATTTTATTTCTATTGTTATTGTTGTTGTTGCTGTTACTGTTCTATGACACTTATATTTATTATTATGTTATTATCCCGTAACTATCTGTCTTGGTACAATGGTTATGTAAAGTAGTTAGGTATCATGAAAAAAATACTTTTCTTAGTTGAATTGAATCTGACTGTCTGACAACTTTCACAGGTGGCTCCAACTTTCTGTTTTGGTAACTTGTATTTGAGAGGTATTGGACTGAAGAGAGAGAGTCAGCAGTTGTGTGTTTACAAGTGTCCAGGGCAGACAGACGTTTCTTTGAGAAAAAAATGGTCAAGTAGAAGTTATCTTTGCAGAGATGGGCAATAAGAAAAAGCAAACCTGCACAACTCTACCTTCTATTCAAATATTCTTCCATATCAGTTACCCAAAGAAAAGAACCTGGCAAAGCAAGTCTAGTTTCCTACTAACCATTCCTTAACATAAAAAGAAAAAGTCTACTTGGACATTACAGTATTCACATATACATCTTCATCAATTTAGCAAAGCTATTCAGAATGTTTCAGACACTTCTAGCAACCAGGCTCATTACAAAAAAAAAAAAACCACTTTGCTTCTAGGGAGTTATCTACAGCATGAAGAAATTTTTTCCACCAGCTGACACTTTTATAGGTAAAACTGATAAAGAACCATACATTGCCAAATCATATGAGACTATGATTACATGACAGCATGCAGAATATGGCAGTCAGCATGCAGTGAAACTAAAATACTGCAGCTGTTGAAAGGTTTGAACTATATTTGACTTTTGAAGGAGTGTTTGTTAATTAATTTAACTGAGGTAATAAGAAAAACAATGGAATATCCCTGAAAAACAGTTTGAAAACCGGGAAGTACATATTTCAGTGATGTCCTACATAGATGTTCTACTTTTGTTGTGGAAGAAGAAAACTGTTATTAAAATAAATATTTCCAGTTTACTTCAGCTACCTGTAATCTGTGTGTGGTGAAACATCTCAAAATTTTATAGTTTTTGTTTAAATTTTTCATGCATTGCAGTTCCTTTCCCATTGCTGAGGAAATACTATACATCTATACATGAGTTCTGACCAGCCCTACTCTGAGTATGAATTCATTTGCCATATGTTAGTGCTAGACCTGCTGTCACTAATTCTACTGTATTGCAAATAATTAGAAGTTTCTCTAGTTCTTTAACTACTTCACACCACCTGCAAGTGCTCTGACCTGTATGAAATGGTGCATTCTGTTTTTCAAGCTTGTTAACTTAGTCCTTGATTCTGCAAGAGCATGTGAGGAAATGCTGCCACAAGCTGTTTCAAGTCTTCATTCCAACATCTACACACATTTCCATTTGCCTGCTGTTTCAACTCGTTCTAATTGCACATGAAATTTTAAATGTGAAGACCATCACAGCTGATAAAGTCCCAAAATAATGTTTTTCACTGTATAGCTTTCAGAGTTCCTGTCTGTGTAGAGTAGTAAAATTACAAATTTATAAAGCAAAGATTTTTGACTTTGCAGTCCACATGAGTTTTTATCAAAATTTGTCTGACAAAGCCCCAGCAGAATAAAAAGAAACTGCGAGTAATTGCATCCACTCCCTAAATTACAGCAAATTAACGTCTGCTACACAAAGATGACAATTCCCTGGTTACTGTAGTGAAAGTAAAGAACTTTTCCACGAACAGTAAATCTTTCCTTAAGATTAAAATCTTGCATTAAAAATCTTATCCTCTCAGATCTATGCTACTTGGAATGCATTGCGGAATACTTTTTAAGGTAATTGGCAGATGGAAATGAATTTATTTGCTTTTTTTTTCAGCTTAACTATACTAATAAAACAATGATAGAACTACATAGGTCTATAATAATATCAGAAGAGGAAAATACGTTCTCCTAGATGAGAGCTGGGCAGGTGTCCAAGGGCTACAAACTTTTCTGAACCTTTAGTATAATAATCTTTTTAACATGTTAATAATGTATCAGAAAAAGTCTGAATAAAATGAAAATTTCATACTTAATGTCAAGCTAATGTTTTTACTCATCATCTCTTTATGCTTGATGAGTGTACATGTTTGGGAATATATAGGTTCATATGTATTTATACTCAGCATATTCTGGGGCTATGGAATATGTGTCTGCAGCCTTTGGAGTGTATTCTTCCTACATCTTAAATTGGTAAGGATATTTTCTTTCTAAATCTATTTAAAAGTCTCTTCAGAATGGATTTTCTTAGTTCATTTCTCAATAATAGTAGCTTGCTTCCTAATCCACATATCCTGTTGAAAGCATACCCATTTCAATTCCTTAACAGTCTTTTGAAATTGAGGTATTATGAGTATTATCATGTAGCTGCATGTTATTAAAATATCCCGTGGTTATTTCTACCTAACACAGACTAATGAGGATCATGAAAAAAGACACTTTCTCAGAGATAAGACAGTGTTTTGTGTAGTGATGCTTCTAAGAGGAAGGGAGGTATTTCCAGTTGCAACCAAGACTTGTGGAAGCTAGCAGCCTGGTATTCTCTGTAACTTCCAGGCGGCAACTGTAGCATCCAAACACAAAGATTTTGTGTTCTTATTTTCTTTGAAGGTTTGTTTGATTGCTCTAGGCTTCTATGTGCTTCTGGTCCTGTTTTTGATAGCTTTCATGAAGATGATGTGACTTTCTCCTGTAGAAATGCATTTTCACTTTGACTTCGACAGTAGTTTGGTTTGATTTGCTTTTTTTTTCCTTTCCTCATAACATGCATTAAAAAAAAAATAAAAAGACAAAAAAACTAACCAAACAAACAAACAAAAAGACAGTTGCTAAGCAAATTCATTACCATATTCACATACAATCTCCTTAACAGTGAAGAGCAATGTTACCTCAGACTCAGTGAATTTTATTTACAGCCAAATAAGTCTCCTTCTGAAGATTCTTTGAGGGCAGTGAAATCACTGGTTTGCTACAGGACATCCATGTATTTTCCCATGATTTTCTGTAAAAAATAAAACAAAATCCCACAAAATCCCAAGCCCTAGGTTTGTTTTGTTTTGTTTTTTTTATCTCGAAAATAAATGAAACAACAAGAAAAAAAAAAAAAAATAGGACCTAAAGTCTCTGTTACATTAAAATTTAATTAAAGGGAGGGGAATTTCAAGGGAACCATGAGTTGCTGAGAATTTATTTCAAAACCACTGATTACTTAGCATATAATTTTTTGTTAGACTAAAATCAGTCACAGCGTTTATAAAAAAATGGCAATGAAAGTATCACAGAATATATATGGAGGATTTTCATATGAAGGTATTCATTTTAAAGTGTAAATCTAGACTCCAAACTGTAATCCAGACTCTCTGATCCAAATTATAGCTTTAAAAGATGTCTGCCTGTAGTTCTAAGACTGGAAGTTACTTGGGCACTATTGCGAACAAAATTAGTTAAAACCTCAAAAAACTCAAAATAAGTTGTCTAAAACTGACATGGATTTTGTGAAGTGGAATGTAAGTATGTTTGCATTTATTATTTCTCTTGTAGATGAAGACTCTTATTTCCTCACAGGTTACTACAAGAATAGATGAATCCTAAACTCTTCTGAGAAATTAAGTATTGTGCAATTTAAATCTTTGACGATACAAAGCAGTTCATGGTGCAAGGAGAAGACAAGTAGCATGTGAGTTAAATAGGATTGTTTCTAGGAATATTCTAGGAATAGAAAACTATTTTTTTACCTTTTGAGGAATTTAGTATCCTATAGTAATTCTTATTTCTCTACTTAACAAAGTTATAACACATCTTGCCAGGCACACCTTCCCTCCAGTATGTCAATCACACCACACAGCTTCGTGTTGTCAGCAAACTTGCTGAGGGTTCACTCAATGCCACTGTCCATGTGGCCAACAGATATGTCAAACAGGTCTGGTTCCAATATCAACCCCTGAGGAACACCACTCATCACTGGTCTCCACTTGGACACTGAGTTGTTGACCACAACACTTTCAGTGTGACTATCCAGCTAATTCCTTAACCACTGAGTGGTCCACCCATCAAATGCATGTCTCTCCAGGTTAGAGACAGAGATGACCTGTAGTACAGTATCAAATTCTATTTTATGTATTGTAAGTGTAATTGCCTCTTAACGATGTTTTCCATAGAATATTTGAAATCATATGTTTTTATGAATTTTCAGATGCTTGCATTTATTTACTGCATTCTTTATATGTTGTATGATTTTTGTAAATGTTTGTATTGCTGATTCATTAAAAAACGGAGTTGGAAGTGTTGATACAGCCTGCGCTGGCTGCAGATCAAGAAAATACAGGCAAAATAATTTTGTTTATTTATTGGTAGATTAGAAATAACACAGTTGTTTGCAACAGAAAATTACAATTAGAGCATAATTTGGAGCAAATCACAGGCATACACAAAATGAGTTCTCTCATTTTTGCAGGCAGTCATGGCAGTGTTTGTTAAAAATCAGAAAAAAATAATTTATTTGGATCTTGGCAAACATACTATTTGAATAGGGAATCGAGTCTTCAGAACAGTGTGGTTAGTCACTCTCTGGTGGTTATGGAAGTTCTGTATTTGCACTGAGACCTGTTATGAGGGTCTTTGCAGTAACATCTTCAGCTGAACTAGGAGAGACTCCTCAAATCACTGTTTTGCATAGTTCTTGTAATTCATCTTCTTCTCCCCCCCCCCCAACCTCCTGCATAATTTCTTGCTTTTTTTATATCTTAATATACAAAACATCTCTTAAATAAATGAACTGCATAAAAAAGACTGATCCACCCGACCATGCCTGCAGGAATAGTTTTTATGGAATACTTACAATCTACATACAATTGAATTGCTTCTATAGCAGTAATCACATCTGGAAATCTTTGGGACACACAACCCAAAGTATTAACCAATATTTATAATCAGAACAGTCCTAACTATAACACAGAACATACTTGATTTCATACTTACAATTCAAGTCCTATAGCTCTTGCCACACTGTAGACGATTTTTTAACAAATAATGCTGTGTTTACAGTACTGCAAGGTGTATATTATGTTGCCTTTTACTAAGAATGGTTTGGGGGTTTTGTCCTGGTCTCTCTCAGTATTGCTGTTCCTTCCCTTCACATACCTCTCCTTCCCTTCACAGTCCTCTCCCCAGCCTGCTTGAAGCTTATCAAGATCTGAGGATGCACAGCTACAAGTACAGGAGTGCTGGAGGAATGCAGATACTTGAAGGGATCAGCCTGTGGATGAGGACTCTGCACCCCCATCTCTTACCAAGATAGAAGTTCCCTTTCCTAGTACTGATGAAGGAGAGTGGAGAGGAGGAACAAGAAAAAATTAAACCTGAGATTAGTGCTAGAAACAGCACTTAGTTAGGAAGAAGCCTGTAACAGATGAAACATAACCTGTGCTGGTTTTCAGTGAAGCAGAAGCAAAGACAGGAACAAATAACAGACGAGTCAAAAGCAGCAAAGAGAACAGGGAGACACTTCCACAAAACCTAGGAGATTTCAGAAGATTTTTTCTTATACCTTAAAGAAATGTTTGATTCAGAAGTAATTTGTGATGTGCCATTTAGATGAAAATTATTTCTAATCAACCTTTGGGAAAAGTCAATACATTTCTGAAAGACTACATAAGAGATAAGGGTCTTTGAATACATTATTTTAATTGTTTTACACTTCAGAAAATAATGCTAAGTTGAAACATTTATTAATTAGGGATGTAGGCAAAATTTCATTACCCACAGCTGGGATTTTTTTTGTGCTGTAATAACAATATTTTTTCAAAACTGACATTTATCACATAAACCCCTATAATCTGACCTTATGAAATGCTGTGCATTATGTGCTGCTTAAAGAAGGACTGGGCCCATAACACATTCTGTAAGGTGATTATATATATATGAGTTTTATCTTAAAATAAATTGATTATATATACCTGAGTTTTATCTTAAAGTAAATTTGATAGCTTTCTCTGAATGTTTGTGCATATGTACATTAATTTAGTGATGCAAAGATAATGCAGACTGTTATTTAGGAAAAGAAAGGTAAGAAAGGAATATATTTCTCTTTATATAATCTTTCAAAAATTACCTTACCTCATTAGAAAAAAATTAATTGTAAAATATTCTGACCTAGAATAATATAATTTTAATTTAATTTTTTTATTTTATTTACACTTTTTTATAGCAGTTTTAAGAAAAAATGTAATTTTAACTAATGATCTAAGTGCTAGGCTGAGAAGAATAATCTCTTTTGGAGGCTGGAGAATACAGCTTTTATTTTTGATCTTTAATATTTGTGTTTATTTAAAAATTAAATTGCAGTATAAATTTTTCAGTCAGAAAGTCACATTTTATGAAATTATTATTAAATTTATCTAGTTCTTCTGACAGTAGGGCATTGTTTTGTAGAACAATATGTGCAGGCAGTGGATTTTTGATGAATGCAAATTTTAGGGAATTTTTACTATCTAAGTCCTATGGTGATTTTACTGAAATCTACCCCTGAAATACCGTGAGCAGTATAAGGTAATCCTTATGGCCTATGCCAAACTTATTTCAAAGAGAAAACTCCTCCCTTGCTCCATATCATTCTTCAAGACTGTAAGGTCCTAAAAATCTCTGTACTGTATTCTGCAAGGAAAAGAGCAAGACAGTTAATGAATGGTAGAAAAAAAAGCTCTAAAATATCCAGATTCAGCTTTTAAATTACTAACAGAGAAGTCTAGTGAAGCTCAAGTCAGAGCCTATGTTTGTTTTCCTGGCTGATAAATCTGGTAGCAACGAACATGACTTTTTTCTCCTCCCAAGCAGGCCTTCTTATCACCTTTCTGTGCCTTTTTATCATAAGGTAGATTCCAAAAGGTTTGACCGGATATAGTAGATGGCACTGTTTGTTCTCTGACAGAGTCTAAATGTATCTATATCAAATCTGCTTGGCTGCCAAATGGGGCCTATCTACCACACATATTCTGTGTAGGGAAACTGTATTGGTGCTTTAGAAGCCACAGCACTTGGCTTCTTGTAAACATAACTGGAAGTCCTCAAAAGTTCTTTCTGTCTGTTGAAGAATTTCAGAGAAGGGTCTAGCTGGGTCAGACTAACTGAGCTCAATCTAATATTTCAGTCCTAGACCTATATCATTTTAGATTAATTATGATGAAGACAGGCTAAGAAAGTTTGGGTTGTTCAGCCTGGAGAAGAGAAGGCTGAGTGGAGACCTCATAGCAGCCTTCCAGTATCTGAAGGGGGCCTACAAGGGCGCTGGAGAGGGACTTATCAAGGACTGTAGTGATAGGATAAGGGGTAATGGGTTCAAATTTAAACAGAGGAGATTTAGGTTGGATCTAAGGAAGAAGTTCGTTACTGTGAGGGTGGTGAGGCACTGGAACGGGTTGCCCAAAGTTGGGAATGCCCCATCCCTGGCAGTGTTCAAGGCCAGGTTGGACAGGGCCTTAAACAACTTCACCTAGGGAGAGGTGTCCCTGCCCCTGGCAGGGGGGTTGGAACCAGATTATATTAAGGTCCTCTTCAACCATAACTATTCTATGATTCTATGGTTTGAATTTGCCCCCTATATACAGGTCCATTTATATAAAGAATACACAAGGGATTCTCAGTCAAAATTTAACTGCAATGCATGTTTACCCCTTTATTCTGGTGGAATCAGACTATATGAGTATGACTCCAGAGATACTACAGAAAAATGACTGCTGGTGCATAGGTCTGGGGCATATGTACAGTGCTAAATAGATTCAGGGCTTAATACTACCTTGGACTGTGGGATCCACACACAACCCAAGCAACCAAAAAGTGGGAAGTAATATCAATGATGAAATAGTATACCTGGCCTTACTCTCTATAATGTAGGTCAGTATACATACTTTCAACTGTTTTTCAATTTATTTTCCAGTTTCGCATCCTTGCATTTCTGAGACTTTGCCAGAATTTCTGGAAGACATTAATAGATTTTGCTACTACTAATCCTTCCTCCCTTCCTTATTTCCCAAGATTTCAGTCCAAATTTTTTTCTCTCTGAATTTTTTTATTTCATTATTCTGTTACTACTCCCTTCCAAAAGATTAAATAAAATCCTCTTTTCTTCTTATTGTTGAAATAGGAAGTGAATGTTGACTTTTTTCTGCAAGGCCCAAAAACCTTTTTACATCCAGATAGAGCTTCACTGATTCATGGACCTTGTGTAAAATGTTCCCTTCCTTCTGTTAGTTGATTTGGTACTTAATTAGTACCAACCCTATGCAAAACTAAGGGTAGAAAATTTGCCTGTAGATTTGCTTCATTCCTCATTAGCATAGAAAGTGGAATAGAGATGAGGAAGCATTCTCCATTCCATTAAAAAAAAAAAATATCTCATGGTTCCTAAGTGCACTTACGAGTTTTGGGGTACACACATACAGGTTTTAGGAAGGTACACTGGGACATCATCTCTTTGCATTTGTTTATACTAGCTTGTGTTTTAATAAGGCAACTGTCTGGCTCAAAATGATTGGATGGTGAAACTGTGTATGTTCTTGCCTTCATAATTTTATTTAGTTGTTTTTTGTTCTTATTTTCTAACATTTATCTTCTTCATGTTTTATTATGAGAAGGATGGATTTCGTAGAACCAGTTACTTTTCCTAGTCTGTTGCATTAACCAAAATGAACCATATCTGCCTGAAGTGGGTGCTTCTTTGAGATAAAGGTCACAATTTGCTCCATAGAAACAGAACTCTTTTTCCCTGAAATTCAGTTTCTTAGACTTAGTGACCATGAAAGACTGATTTATATTGCTATGGTAGACCAGTTTAATGCTGTGCTTGGATTTGAACAAAAAAAAAAAAGTGCAGTATGCAGCAGAACTAATTACAAAAAAAAAAAAAAAAAAAAAAAAACGAGGAACACTACAGGTGGGGCAGAAAATTGTCTAAAAGAAAAGACGTCGCTTTTTAGAAAAGAAATCCTCTGTTAAACAGGGGAAGA
>WTXV02028330.1:1370-23809 GCA_009823435.2 Nymphicus hollandicus | reverse complement strand
TCTTCTATCTCCATAATGGTCTGATTTAAAAATAATTAATTTTCCATCTTCCAATCGACTCTAAAGAAAAACAGCTTAAAAATTGAGATCACAAAAGAGTAATATATTTTAGGTTGTCCTTCGCTTTGTTGTAAGAATCAAGTGTTCACCTACTAATGAAATCTGATAACTATTTAGGCTGCCATTTTTTCCCATGTTTGCTCAAGGTGAAAGTTGCAACCAAAATAATTGGTTTTGGAAATAAGGTTAGAAAAACACATTTCAATACTTTTTGTTTAATGTTACTAAAGTGTCTATATAAGTATTTTATTAGCATATATTAGTAATTTTCATATTTTTTATTAGTCTGGTTTTTGGTGCTAACTTGCTAGAAGTACAAGCTCCTGAAAATTCTGCTGCCAACCACAGATTTACAGTAAAATACCCCAAAATATCTTCTCCTCTGAGCAGCTTCATGCATCTCATATCTGACTAAAGATCTTGCAGCCTCCCAAAACTGAGTATGCTCTGGCCCAAAGCAAGGTTCAGGCAATAACACTACAGCAACGCAAAGGAAAATCTAAACAGGAGGAAACAAACAGGCACTTGGCAAGAGGGGATACATGGAAGTAGAGGACAGTCCAACTGGGGTACAAGATTTGGTTGAGACCCAAATTTAGCATGTTATTCAGATCTTTGATATTCCTCTGTTGATTACAAAAACTGATCACAAAACATGAGTAAACTGTAAGTAATCAAGTTTAGAGAAATGTGTGTAATGAAATAATCTTTCCTTTTTGGTAATCTAAACCAGATAAGTGTAAAACATGAACTGAATGTCTGATGACTGTATACTGGAAGATTGGACTGATTTTTAGCAAGAGATGAAAAAATAAATATAAGTTATCAGGAACAATTTTTAGATGCTCTAGAACTGCACAGTTTTATGCACTTTAAGTATGTGAGCAGTTCAAAAGTTAAAAGCCAGTACACACATACACAACCAGTAAACACACAACACAGCTGTGCTGTTCATGGCTTGTCTGTGATTAAGAATTTGAAGAGCTAAGAAATCACTCATCTTGAATTTCAGATAATCCTTTAATCATTAAAATGCTACCTCTTAGATGCACAGTACACTAGTTGGAGAATAGGACACAAGCTTTGCATCAAATACACTTATTACTACAGAGCTCTATATCCTATGCTTTCCTGCTTTAAGTATTAGAGAATGTTGTCTGAGAAAGAAGTTACCTTCGGTATCTTCTTTTTGCAGCTATAAAAATTTTTAGAATTCCATATCTTGAAAACTCTAATATTCTAGTGTACTAAATTCTCTAAGATTTCTAGGCATCTAACAAACACTATACATCTTCTCACGCTGAAGTATGCACAAAAATAAGGTCATTCTGCATTAAAGTCAATTGGTTAATTCTTAAATTGGACCATCTTCAAGTAGCTTAAGAGGTAGGTCTTGCAGTTAAATGATTACTTATAAATCAAAGTGGAACTGGTAGTATTCAGACTGCCTACATTTAACAGGAAAAGATTCACTATGAGATTGTTTAACCTTTCTGGGTTTTATTTTGCACTATACAAAAACTGGCTTTTTAGGCAGGCACATTCAGCACTTCAACTAATAAAGCGTTTATTTCTTAAGTGTATCCATTGATCAGAAATACAAACTCTTTAGTTATCAATTTGACAAAAATCTAGTTTCATGTATTTTAAAAGAACAAAGCCAGGAATAAAACAAAATTCAGCAGCAGTCACTGCTAAAACACAGGCTATGTAATTCTTGCAAGAGATGTTTTTAGTCTGTTACAGCTAGACTTGATAGCAAGACCATTAGGATATAAAGCCTGACACTGCAGTAAAATGGAAGACAGCAAATTAAAATCAGAAGTAGAAAAACCAGCTAAACCAGACAACAATAAGGAAGACTCAGCAGAACTGGTAACATAGTTAACATTCAAGGGGTTTTTATAGTTAAATAACTAGGCATCTAGTGTCTAGATTCAAGTTTTAAACAGTCATGCTTCTCAGTCTTCTGAAGTGAGTGCATTCAAATGCTGTTGCTGCTGATGGCACTGCTTCTGAGCAGAGAAGACATGTTACAATCTGTATCAAATAAGTTGTCCTTCAAAAGGGAGTATTTAAAGCTTGCATGGAAAAATGTTACCAGCTGAGCATTTTGAAGATAATAGCATCACAAAAATCCTTTTACAGCTACCTATAGCTACAAGGACTTTACCTTTTTTCCTTTGAAGTTGAGGGCACCAGGCAGCCCCTGCTCCCCACAGCACCATCCTATAGTGTCGATCTCTGTTCTGTTCTACTGTTAGAATAATTTTTCTTTGGTTGCCACCTCTGTAGCTATACACTGATTCTGAAAAAGTTTGAAATTATATGACTTCTACAGTAAAAATCTTATAAAAACAGAAAACCCACACACCTCTATTAAGATAAATTCACGCTGCCATCTCATTTTGTAGCACAAGGGAAAAAAACCCACCTAAAAATATCTTCAGGCCAGAACGAAAGCAATCTGATTTCTTCAGCAAGATTAATCTAGTTTGAAGGAATGCATAAAGTATATTAATTTACCTTTATCCATCTAAATACTCAGCAACTGGACACCTCTCTTTGAAACAGCAGGTATGTGAGCATCTTTCAGCTCCCACTCATCCTCACCAGTGTAAGTGGAAAGAAATACTCAATCTCTCATCAAGAGACTGTCATAATTGGAAGTTAAAGTTCCTGGATCTTCTGTGGGATACACTAAAACATTTCTCTAGAATTTTCACATGAAAGAAAATTACAGTCACATACAAGCAGACCAAGAAGATTAGTAACAGTACACAAATTGGAACAATTAAGATCTCTACAGCATTCTTATCCAGGATACTGCCTGAACGTTTCAGCTGCACATTAAAAACTACATTTTCATAAACAAATAAGCTTTTGAACAATAACTCTTGCTTTAAGTATCTAACAGTTCTGGTGTTATGTACAATAATACGAAGATTTTATTTTCAGAATTCTTCATTTATAATGAATAAACATGACATTGATAGCATGGGTAATGCATGATGCTAGTGCAGCTTGATCAAATTTATGTGCAAAGCTTGAAGTCAACCACTAAGAAACAGTGGTACTGTAAAGATCAAAATAGTTATGCAGGGAAAAGACACGAAGACTCCTTTTCCAGGTGGGAACAGTGGTCTTTAATTGTTAAAAAAACATGGCAGGACACTGCATGGAATACTGAGAATGCCCCAAGATAATTTGTCTTTGTTCATTTCAGAAGGTGGAGAAGATGCTAGGAAGCAGCTCTAAGACCTGATTATGAATGGGAACAAATTATCAATTTTAACATGCAAAATTGCTTCAGCAAGAGGAATCATACAGGAAACAGATTTCCAAACCAGATTGTATTAATGAACTAGTTCTCTGTTTTGCCTATACAGAAGAAATAGGAGCATCACAGTAGGACATCTTAGTGTCACACTGTGCATTTTCCAGTGTTGAAAATCAAAAAGAACTTGTAAAAGAAGGGCGCACAAGTATGGAGCATTAAAGAAATATTGCATTATTTAAGAAATCAGGAATGCTTAGCTTTAAAAAACCTATTCCAAATAGGAAGAAATAGAAACAGATATTCTGAATAAAATATTATAGAAGATCACAGTTTCATTATAAAATAAGAAAGGCAAACACATCCTAAAAACATTAAAATAATAAAGAATTTATTTAATTCTGAAAAACACATAATTTCTAAGTGCCATCAAATGTTCTTTTAATGACAGAATACTTACACGGAAGGTGGCAGGTCAGCTTTGACTGTCCCTCATGACATTTTCATAAACTAGCCCCATTTCTCAAGCAGTAGTCCACAGTACTAGGGTGCATTAAACTTATTTCAGCAACTGACCACAGCCATTATTCCCTTCCTCTCCCTAGCTCCATTTCTCTAGCTGCTATGCCCCTATGAGTGGATCATTACAAAGGTTTTACTTGTGACTCCCATGTCAAACACTGGTGTATGGAATGGGTAACAAATAGTAATTTTGCAAGGCAATTCTGATTAAGTTTTACCTATTGTTGACGTTTTGAAAGTTGAAGTCCATTGGATGAACTTACCTGTTAATATGGCAATGTTGATAATTTTCAAGATTGAGTGAACCACTGTATTTGGCTGGAGCTGGTCCAGCTGCATATACTGAATACTATCCAGCCTCTGAACTTGTCTTCGTGGAATGTCTTTGAAGTGTGGAAATTCTGATGCTATGTGTGCCAGTAAGCCATGGAGAACACCACAATCTACTATGGGATAAACTTATAGGAAAAAAAAAACAACAAACCAAACAACAAACCAAACCCAAAGTTAGAGGAACACTTTTTTTTTTTTTTAAGCTTAGAAATATAAAATGTAGTCGGTGCATATTTACACTGATGAAAACAAAACCATATCACAGCAATTCTACTGCAAAAATTATTGAAATGTGTAACACTTCATCCAAAATTAAACTGTACTTCATCTGCCTCCTCTTGATAACATCCCAAAGTTAAGCTAAGTACAGTATTTTTAATTACACCAAAAATGGGAAAGAAATCTTATATCATAGCTGGGAAAGAATAACTGTTCTTGATCTTTTTAGCTCAAAGCCTGCCTTAAACAGCTGGCAATAATGGACAGAAGATGCCAGTAAGAACACCACAAGTTTATGGTGATCCTTACACTGTATTTTCCCTTAGTTGCCAACCCTCCATGGCTCAGATATCTTTAAAGACTTTGTGCTTAATAGCCTGCAATCAATTACTTTCCCTGAGTGGATCTATTTATTCATTAAGCCTCTACAGTTTTTTGCAATAAAAACCCATTAATCCTCATGAAATCTCAGACATCTTATGGTTGAGTCCTGGGATAACTGCTCACCCTTAAGTAAAAAAATTCAGTTTTCTCAGAATTCAGAGTTTTGAATGGTAACCACCCAACGTTACCATAAACTCCACATACCTATCTGCTGTCATCATGCCCACAGGTATTCCTGTCATACTTTCCTAGTGTTTTGTACCTCTCAGTTGCTCACATTTCCATTTTATCCTGTGCATGAGGCATTGCCAACTAAAAGGAGTACCACATATAAAATATAATATATGAACTAACTGTATAGTACAGCTATTTTACTGTGATTTTCATGGAAACTTATGCACTATGATCTTACATTCTTCTGGATTGAGGGCTGAGCAGTTCCCCAGATTCAGTAACTGACTGGTAAATGTAGATTGCAGCATGATTTCTCCGCACCAAAGATTCTCATACATTACTATATCTGCAAGAAAAAAACAACCTTATCAACTCATGTATCAATAATATTGAAGTGTGTCATACTTTTCGTGACTATAGAACCATCATACATACAGGCGTGAAAGACAGTTCAAAAGAGGGCACTTGGAAACAAAGTGATTTTTATATCTACCATTACCATTTACAATGAGTTAATAAATTTTCTCAGTAGTTTGATGCAATTCTTCAATTCATATAAAATATTCAATACCTTCATAGCAGGTCAAGTAGGTGACTGTATTGGGTAAATTATTATTGCCCAACATTTCAGAATGAGTAATAAATTACTAGGATTACCCAGAAACACTTTTGATGTATTTTCAGGTAAGAATGTCTAAGCAGAAAAGAAAAATCCCAATTTATCTTCAATCTCTTTAAAATAATCTACCTTTGTACCTACCTATAAGCACTTAAAAAACTCTTAACAAAGAGCAATAGGCATCTTAAACTGTAAAAGTATTCAAATGATTTTATATTGTGGTGGGGGGCGGGGGGTGTTTTTGTTTATTGGGGGGGTGGTATTTTTTGTTTAGTTTGGTTTTTGGGGTTTTGGGTTTGGGTTTTTTGCATTTTGCAAAACCTAAATAGCCAGATCAGTATCAAGTTCTGGCCAACTCCAGCCCTAAATTAGGTACAATATCATTCTATAGTACTGTGTTCTCTTATACAAGATGTGTTCTCTTAAAGGGAGCTTTGCATCTGTTGGGTTAAAGAGTATAAAGGACATAATAGGAGGAATCTTCACTATTAGCAGACAACAGCATTTTATATTTCTCAGACCAAAGACTACACACAAGAGATGGGCAAATTCTATGGGACAGTTGATGTTGATGTTCCACTGGCAGGATGAGCGATAATTCAAAGTGCTGCTGGATGATAAGTGATGCAAGAGAGACCTACAAATGCTTAGCCATGGTTACATATTGTTCTACTTTAAACAGGCATTTTAAAGATCCACATATTAAAAATGCAAATAACAGTTCTCACCTGTAAGCAATACAATATCCCCAGGAAACACAGTGAGTGACCAAAATGCAGCACCACGCCACAGCACCACTTTTCTCTCAATTCCTGACTGGTCAATAACTACAACTGTTGCGACAGGAACTTTACATGAAGATTTTGGTCTAGTCTTCACCTGTATTTCTTTGATATGACAAGGATGTACAATTGTGACCAAAACATTGTACTTTTGACTCTTGCAGCAGCAATTCTTAAGTGCTGTTAATTTCTTCTGAAGTTTCTTGAACTCTGTCATCCTCTCTTGATCCACTCTCATCCCAGGACCAGCTGGACAAGAATTAAGTTTTGCCCTCTTAGATTTCAGGTGTCTTTTAAACGCTGAGTGAAAATTATGAAAGGAATCTTCACATTTGTGGGCTCTTTTAGAAGAAGTCTCATGAGAATTGTCTACTTGAGAGCACAATACGCCTGAGCTCAATGGTTCAATATGGATTTCATTTACAAGTTGCTCAGCAGGAACATTAAGTTTGTGAAGCTCCTCTATATTTTCCTGAGCACTTCCTTCTTGTTTTGCAGTTTCCAAGCAAATATTTTTTCCATCACTCTCAGAAATGAAAAGTTCAGGAGAACCTGAACACACTTCCTTATATTCATTTTCAGCTACAGTGAGACATGTTCCAACATCAGAATCAAGTTGGAAGTGATCATACTGCCTTTCATCAGGTTTTTTGCCTGCTTCCACTTCCAGTAGTTTTATGACTCGCTTCTGCATCTCATTCCGATCCTGTGCAAAAACAGCCATCTGACTTGAAGTCATTATACTACGAAATTCAGTATCTGTCGACACTGCAAAGTCTGGACAATCACTCGGTTCTCCTTTTGGTTTTGACTCTTGATTTTCGGGGAAGAACATATCCAAATATTGACTTAGGTGTTCATGGTGATCACTTCTACAATCTGATCGAACACTTTGTCCCACAGACCTTAGATGTATGCTGATCTGCTTAGTACTGGCAACCAAATCAGAAATGTCAGAGCTGTTAGCTTCTAAATGACCACCTTTTCTTTCAGTGAGGTGTGAACAACAGCCATGTGATATTTTATCTTGTCTAGCTGATTCTGCAAATTTTTGTGGAAGGTGTGGATCTGCAGCCTGACTTGCATTCGCATCTGTGCATCTACGTGTAGATATCTGACAATCAGAGTAAATGCAACTTTTGATCCTTTTAGGTGTGCTGGTACAAGTTACTGCCACAGATTCAAGAGATGTCAAATATTCTTTTGCTACCATTAATCTCCCCTGTTCAGACTGCTGAGAGCTGTCATGGTTTGTAGGAGCTGCTGTTTCTGCCTGAAGCACTAAGTTGTCAGCACCTTTGACTTTTTCAGAAAAAAGACCATGTGTATCACACAAACAATGGAGTTCTCTCCATTTTTCAGCAGCAGGTGCTGATCTACTTTGTTCTGACACTTCTGGTGGGCTTGGAATACTGGGTGCTCCCACAAAAATATGAATTTGAGGTCTTTTTGACATTTTTGCTCGCTGTGTAATTCTGACTTTAAACAATGTCCTGTACCCAGGACAATGCAATAGGTACAACACTAAACATTAGTAAATGCAAAAAAATATATTTGGCTTTTCTTAACAATTTAAAAATACCCAACATTCAAGGGATCATTTCATAATTTAACTGGTAAAAACACTACTACTTAAAGCCGATAAAACTGAATGTGCAAAAAAAAGGGGAAGCTATTTGTTGTGTCAAACTTGCATAAAAATATACATTTCCAGTAGGGCTTAATTTCTGATACTTGGAAACACAGTAGATGCAGAATTATGGTGAAGTTCAATTACAGTCTAATTATTGAGCAGACTTATCATCATTTGTTATTGCTAATTAAACAGCCAAATGTGAACTCACTATTCAGTACTTAATTTAAATTCATGTGAAATAAATGCTCATAAGAAACTTCCACAGCATAGTTAGAAGGCAATTTTATCTCTCAGAAAACTACAATTTCAACTAAATTATTAAAAATACTAGAATTATTTTAAATTAGTTTAAAATTTTTTAGAAATTAAATATTTTACGTGCTGGTTTAGCATGCAAATACTCTATTAAGTGATTATTTCATGATATGGAAGGTTTCAGGATACTGCTGATGAATTATAATTTTTTAATAAGCACTAAGAGGTCCGTGAAACTTGAGGGGATGATTTAGAACTTGCTTTAATTCATTTATGTAGTATCATATTACCTACGAAACTACTAGCTTTTCTAGCTAATTAAAAATAAGACCACCTTATATAGCACAAAAGGCCATTTATTATTTAAAATTTCTGCTATAGTACAATTTTAAAATTTAGCTACAGCTACAAGTGTTCATTAAAACGCAGACACCTAGCTACATGTTCTGGGAGTGGTGTTAGAAGAAGTTGCTGCAATAAGCAGTTCCGCAGAGGTAGCAAACAGAGCTTCAGAAATTAAATTCAAGAGCTCACGCAGCTGCAAACAGAAGAAAAAGCATTGAAACAAATACAGCATCGAAAAAGATTTAAATTTTTTATTTAGCCCTTATCAAATTAACAAACATTTTCTATCAACCCACTAGAGGTCGGTAAATCTGCACATTCTTAAAGCTCATAGTAACATGGAAAAACTATAAACATCCTGGAACACTGACCAAGAGGTCTATTACAGGTGTAAAAGGAAAACCAATATACAAACACCAAAATTAAACATATGTCATAATACAAAGAAACTACAAAACACAGTATCTTATCACTCAGTTTTATGCTCACTGCAAATCAAATAATACGTAGAAGCCTGCTATATCCAAACATCTGCAATTGTATGTTTAAATAAATTTAGACTCACAAGAATGCAACTTCTGAAGGACAATTCCCATATGTGTGAAAGGCTTAAAGTTATCTAACTAAAGAATGGTAACAGACAAATAACCAAAAAGACAATGTCACCACGACTTTAAATGAACTTTAGAAATAAAACCATATGAATGAGATGAAATAATTCCTCCCATTTCAAAATGTAAAAGTCTAGTGGTAGCTTTTTCACTTGTTATTGCCATGGTTACAGCCAGTACAGACGGGTAGCTTCCTTAATTAGATAGTCTATAGCATAAGAATATAAATATATCTTTATTAAGAGATTCAAGTGAATAAAAGGTTCAAATTAATTAAAAAAAATAATTTCTTCCACACGTGTGCTATAGTACAAAAGACACTGAACAGCCAAATTCTGACACAAGCCCATGCCACTTCTAAAGAACTTGCATATCATGCAAAGATTAATGAAATAATCAGTCATTTCTAAACTGGGCTTTGGTACAGCAAGCAGCTCTTTCATTTCAATCTTTACCTTCTTCTACAAGGGATACCTGCGACAGGTTAGTATTCATAAGATACCATCTTATTCCGGTTTTACTAGAATAAATACACATTAAGATCTGTAACTACTACTAAGGAGTACTTTGAACATACTCAGGTGCTTGTCCTAAAAAGTATTTTATAAGCACACCTGATACCCATACACCATTGACATGACTAAAATGTATTAATAACAAAAAGTGACTGACTTACCACAGTACTAAAAACCCACCAATGCCAATGAAAAAATTTGAGCTACTGATCACAAAATAAACTGAACACTGCCAAGATCCCATACTGTACATATATATATATGTAGAACTGAACACATGAAACAGTATGGCATATAACGCATGTGAAATCAGATTAATAGCACTAATAAAGATGTTAACAATACTCTAATAGAAACCAAAGCCACTTCTATACCTTGGTAGATTTCTAGTTATATAGAATTTTATCAATCTTTAATTTTAACTATCACTTTTGGTTTCTGTCATGTTTAAAGATTAATAAGTTATACATAAATTCAGAAAGTTTTCCCTAACTTTCCAGTTCTATAACTTATCTAAATTTAGGATTTTATTTTCTGATTCATATTTTGCAGTGCAAGCATATTACACCAAAGCAATTTAATCTTGATGTTATTCAATGAATTTTTGCAACTAAAATATTTATATTTCCAAACCCTAAAATTCTCATTTTTCCTTCCTACCTTTATTTAGAGCTCAAGAATGGTATGTGACCTCTGCCCATTTCCTGTTTCAGTTAACAAGTCCACTATCAAATAACCTGCTTTGGCAATTTCCGAGCTACCTTTTAGGTTAAAGATACAAAACCCCAGTATCAGGAATCATCAATTCTTATAATCATTTAAGTCTGCAAATCAGAAAATTATTAAAGTTTGGATAAATTCTCTGCAAAATTGTTTAAAGAATCTTTGCTATGCTTCTTTAGAATAGTATTATTAATTATTTAATGAGTTTTGTTAGTGAAGTTCTGTGCCTTGTTTTAAAGAAAAAAATCCAAAAGTACAACTCAATTACAGATCTTTGAAAATGAGCAAAACTTATTGTATCAGCTAAATGCCACTGCAACAGAACAAATCTATTTTTGTGCTGCAGTTATGTATGGGTAGACAGGGGGTTAACTACACCAAAGATAACGGAGCTAAAGGTCATAAAGGTATAACTGAAACCTGAATGCACATATCCATTATACCTGTTAATTATTACACCATTTCTTCATTTGTGGAAAGGTGCTCTATTCATAATAGCCAATAAAAGCCTAGCTTTTTATCTCTGAAATGGTCAGAGTCTGACCTATTAAAAACCAGTAACTACATCAGCAGGTTTTACATTTGCAAGACACTGCAACTAAAGTTTAATATACCTATTACAAGAAATGCATTATATATGGTACACAGTGTACTTCCCCTGACCTAAACAGTAAAACAGGAATTCTAAATTTAAAGGTATTTAAAATGAACAACTATGTCATTAGCAGTTTGTTAATCTCTAGTCATTTGCTATGCATAGGACAAAACTAAAAATAGCTTTACAAATCCTCCTCCAATAGTTAAATACACTATGAACATTATGTTATGCTATATACAGGACCTTAAATTACCCCTAAAATAGCTTAGAAGTATTTTTTATTTTCATTCCATATTTCACTATTCACTCATCATGATAATCAGTTAAGCATTAGGCCAAAGTAATTTAAGAAAGGTGACACAGCTTTAGCTTCCTATCACTCCTGCATTTAATGGCAGCCAGATGCCTAAATCTCTGGTTTTAGGAGTTATGTACAAATATAGTTTCATCAAGTCTTTACTTAAGCCCTCTAACGCTGAAAGCAAACCACACTAATTCTACCTCTGGGTAAGTTTCTTTATGTCTGTTAACACACTATAGCTTCAAGCTACAAATAAAATTACAGAAGTAACAGACAACAGAGGACAAAGTATTAGAACAATATAATGCAAAAGTGTAACTTCTTTTCCCCTCCAGAATACTCATACACCCCCTACACTGAAGTTTTTAGGGATAAAACCAGTATATTCTTCTAATTTGCAGCTTTGATTTAACACATCTTGGTGATGAACATCCTAACCAGTAAGTAGTTAATAACTTGATTCCTACAGTATGCAAAAGCAATTCTATTGTCCTTTACCTGCTGAAAAGCTGGCCCTGTAGATAACAAATACATAAAGCAGGCTATCCTTTAAATTTTAAATTTTAACTTTTACTGTGAGCTTTCCTCTCCCTCATTTGCACACTTGATTTTATATTTCTATCTCTAATACAAAAAAAAAATCAAAGCACTGTTTCACTGACCTTACAACAGATGAAAATGAGTTAATAGCCATTTTCAGAGTATTTACTTGCAGTTTAATCCAAGCTGTAGGGTTGTTTGAGGTTTTTAGTTCATCACATATATTGGTAGAGTAGCACATCTACTTAGACACTTGCCAACCAAAAAAAAAAAAAAAAAAAAAGAAGGAAAAAATAATCCTTTCTCTTTACATCCCAGGAAACTCTTCTGGCACTTTTACCATGCTACTCCAAAATTCAACTGTGTCTTTTTAAAAGCCAGGTACTGTAGCTGTACAATAACCTCGAAAAACTGAAGAAACAGCAAGCAGTGTACTAAGAGTTTCATACACTTAGAATCGGAAACAACTCTGGGATGAAGTGAACCCATTACATGTTTGCTTGCAACTTTTGCCAGAAAAGAGAAGGATGATCTTTATGCCAACAGGTCATGCTGGCACCAGCAATATCACCTATCCACCAAATCAGTAAGAACTTGGTCCAAAAATATAAGTAGTAAGAGGAAACCAATGGAAAATAAAAACTGCTAGAGATCAAGCTAAGCAACTTGTAGCTAAAGCAATCTTATATTCTGCATTAAGAGCAAGGGATGTATCATATCACCAGGCTTAAAAGATTATACCTGTAAGTGAACAGCAGCTCAATGAGATTTAAGTGAATTGCTTTAGACTAGGCTAATGGACCTAACAAGAAACCAAGAGAACACACATGTGGAAGAAAGTACATGTACATATGGGCAACTGGGGAAATGGACAGGACAGGTAGTAACAAGTCTTATTTTTTTAATCTTCTGTTTGGTGATGGCAACAATCACCAAATACCTTTTATCTAAATTTTAATACAAGCTTTCACGCAAAGACTGTAATCCTATCTCTAACTGACCTGTTTAACCAAAGATAATTTTACTTCAAGATTGCTACTTGGCTCACATAATAATGTTTCTGGAATACTGTGTACAGAAGCAGTCACTAGCCAGACACAGTGGTATAGCAAGAATCCTGCTAACCAATATCTAAATTTATGAAAATCACAAGCTTTCACATACCTACAACAGTACCTGTAATCATTAGTATAAAGTTATCTCTAAATGCTATCTGAATGTAGATCATTACTGACCATAAAGTAATTTCTATTAGTAATTATTGTGTATATTAAATAGCAGCAATACTAATCCATTCAGTATTTAGTTCTTGTCACTCGCTATTACCAGGGGACTACAATACCTGTTGGCCTCAAGACAGGTACAGGTGGTTTACAAATACACAAAAGCTATATTCAGCAATAATTAGCAATGAAATAACATGTATCCAAATTTTTTTTCTTTATCTGCAGAGTTTTCAGTAACAAAGCATTTTTGAATATGAAACACCTATGACTTAGGCATTGCAATAGAAACCTTCCTAAATATTCCTGCAGCATAGCAGGGAGATGAACAGTTTAAACCAAAATCAGTGTTTTGAGAAGTTCCATACAGCCTGACACTTTTCAGAATTTGTATCAAAATACTGATTAAAAGGCTAGAAACACTAAGTTATTCTTCATAACTATTAAAATAAACAATTAAGGCAAGCAATCAAATAGCACTATTAACGTTTAATGTGTACCTACTTGCCTGCAGAATCGAGGGCTGTGGTTTCTGAAGTTGTGCTCTAAATGTAAAATTTTTCCTTGATCTGAAATAAAGATATTTCTTCTGTAAAAACAAGGTTGGATCGTATGGAAGCATCTAGTCAGCAGTTACATCAGCCATTTTACTTCAAAAGGATTATTCTATGGAACCAAATGATGCAAAAATATGAACACAGATGATACATTTTCAATTCAGCCACCGAGATGGTCTTCATTGTGTTTGAAAATTGAAGTAAAGGTAGTAGGCTTTCGTGATTAACTTCATAATCCTTTTCTCACTGCCTTTATGCCTTGTGACATCTCTTTTTAAGTAAATTCTGTTTATTGATTTTTGTTTTGCAATATATAAAACCACAATTAAAAAGATCTGAACATAACAGTAGCTGCTACAAAATAAAAGTTTTAAGTTCTGAGGAACAATGACCTTTTGAGTAGGAAAGAAAAATAAAGGTAAAAGGTCAAAGATAGACAAAAGTGCTGTGTAAAGGGTTTTTTTGAAAAACACTCATTCTCCAAACCCTTATTTTTGAGAACTTTTTAAACAACTAAACTACTCTATCTTCTGGCAAGAAAGATATTCTTCCAGATATTTCAGCATATTCAAAAAACTCAGTATTAGAATTACTTCATCATGGCTTTTTTAAGAAAAATGGTTAAGTCTGCAGAAAATTAACCACAGGTAACATTGTAGATCTATTTTAGGATGTAAATCTTCTGATAAAATTAGGCTGATAAAACAATACAGGACCCAAGATGAAAGTGAGGCAACTAGTCAAAGAAACATGATCTTAATAGCCCTATTTCCATTGAAAACCCTGCAGACTTGATTTATTAGGATCAGAAGATTAAAAAAAGCCCAAGTTACCAGGTTAGCATCCACTTTTATTTTCTTCTAGCAAAAGTCTTTTCTTAAACTGGTTGGGTTTTTTTGACCAATCACAAAAACAGAACTTTCTAAAATGAGCAATAATTCAGTAGGCTTTGATTGCATGGATTTCAGTAAAATCTATTTCCGGAACAGCGAATATCTTTCAGCTTGACTTTGTAATACAAATGCCAGAACACCACTGTACGGTACAGCTCAACAGGTACTATAACACTGATCAAGCACATCTTCCTGCACAAATCCAGTGTATTTTTCAGGGGGAAAAAAAGAAATTAAAAAAAAAAAAAAAAAAAAACCAAACCAAAACCAACCAAAAAACGGGGTGTGGGGGGTTATTATTTAGGATAAAATCAATATGAAAGTTATCAGAATCCATCTTCCACAACAACTGTATACATCACTGGGATTAACTGGTTATAGCACACAAGACAGCCATAATCAAAGGCTGCTCTCTCAATTGCAGTTGCTTTAGTGGCTTAGGAAAGAGAATTTACTCTGCCATATTGTATGTGGCTTCCACACCATGGCAGAAAAAAATATTTAAAATACAAAGCCATCACTATTACTTTCTCACCTTTACTTTACAAAAGCCTCACTCAAAAAAGGTGAAGTTTTATAACAAAAAATAAATGCTGACTACACATGACAAAAAAGGGGTATCGTTAATGTTTTGGACAAGAGCTGTAGGTAAGACTATGCTTGTACTTTTGTACTGTGGGAGACAGGGTGTTGAAAAGGTATCATTCATAAGCTTACTTGTGTGGGATAAATCAGTAACACTAAATACTAGTGTTAGCAAAATGTCTTTCACTCTCCATTAGTGAATATGCTAGCAGTAGACTTTAACAGAAGCCACACTTCCTCTTACAATTAAGGCAAGTGGGGTATCGCTTCATTAACAGCCACCCACTCACGGAAGTCATACTAGGAGCATGTAAGCTATTACTAGATCACAAGGTGCTCCAAGGCTGTGCAAAACCGGCAAATACACAGGCAGATCCAGAAGCAGCCAGATAGCCTGCAAGTCCACAAGACTTCTTTAGATTCAGTCAGGTGTTCATTTACCTCCTCAGTGGTTATGCAGGATCTCTCCAGAAGAGCAAGGATTTTTTGACAGGACTGGCACAAGTATGGCACAAGACCTTTTTTATTCTCCACCCCGAGTCCCATTCTGCACATTTTATCCATTTCTGTAGTATACAACTACGTACTCCATGTGGCATCATTAGCATATTTCTGTGAGGTTTGAAGTAGCTGGTGATCTGATATACTAAATGCCTGATGTCCCCGATACTTCTGTATCTCAGGAAGATGAACCCTGGCTTCATACTTTTCTGTAAATCTAAAGTCTCAAAAGGCAAGTTCATCACATGCTTCTGGTGTGAGCACTGTATTTTAAATAAAACCCTTGACAGACATTAACTACATGACAGTACTGAGTTTTATATCCAAATCTCCCATATTTCTGTTCTTGAAAATGCAAAGAATTTTCAAAGTTATTTTAAGATCTTCCTATTGCACAAACTAGACACCCCCCCCCACTTCAACCTTAACAACTGCAAATGATATGCTGTTCTGTCTAGAAGTTGAGAGGTTTATGGGTTTTTTTCAGAGATAAAGCCCCCTTAAGGAAATACAACCTTCAGACTTGGGCCAGGCTGGCTCTGTACGATAGTGAATAGCACTACAAAGATCACAGATGGTTCACTGCACACACTTGCTCTTTATTGTGGCTACAGAAGCAACATACCTACAAACTTAATAGAACTGTATGAATGGCAGCCAAGCAAACGTTCTTTCACACGTACTATGTCTAAGCAGCAAAGTTGTTAATTTACCAGATCACCACAGAAAAATCAAGATAAAATTTCAGAGTATTTGAAGTTAGTAAAAACTACAGCAAAAATTATGGAAACAGAAAGTTTTAAAGTCCTTTAGTACTTACCTAGCAAATAAATAAGATATGATACACAAAGAAAATTAGCATTAGCTTTTTAATATGTAAGACTTTACATTTTTATGGTTTAGATGGATGCTAGTTTAGCAAATTGGTTAAGCTTTAACAGAGAACAGGTGACACTGAGTAACTATCAACACAGCTGACTGAGCCAAAGGTGCCTTTTAGATGCAAATTTCCCTGTTTCAGAGAACTAACTTTTCTCTCAGACTTTAAGGCAGCAATGCACTTAGACTACTCAAAAATATATACTTCAAAAATTGTAGATTGGTTTCTACCCACAAAAATGAAATCATCACAATTTAATAAAATCTGTGAATAAAGTGCTTGAAACACTGATTTATATGGCCTGTACATATATCTACCCTTTTCCACTGTAATTCAGCTGTCTGAAAACACCTCAAGCATAACAAAAAATAAGTATGGTGCTACAAGCCATCTTGGGTCTCCCTCTGTTGTTGTAAGTCACAGTGCATAGCAGCATAACCACTGACAAAATTTTCTTGTACATATGTTCTCACTAAAGATGAATAATTTTCTTCACTGTTCTTACGCTAGAGGCAATACCTCAACTATTTTCTGTACCATGCTAGTGTGACTATTGCTGTGTACCTTCACTCAGTTGTCTTAATTCATAACCTTTACAAATGATTTTATTACTAGTGGTGCTACACAGTACTCATTTTTGAAGTGTATTACACTAAGGGGTTGAGACCTGCCCTATCTGCCTGACTCACAGCTAATCTGAAAAGACTTCAAGATCATTTATTTCCCCCTCACCCATTTTAATACCGAGGAATATTCTTCCCACTCTAAGTCTTCCATCATGTGCTCTGGGAGAAAGTCCAGCAAAATACATGCATACTTAACATGTTCACATACACCATGAACCCACTTAGAAGAAAGTCCCTTTTTTCAGAGAGATACTGGTACTCTAGGGGATCCATCTTACCAATAAACCATGCTGACAAAACCAACAATACAAGATCATAAAGGAACCATGAAATTTTAAGGTGTGCAACTTTCAAAGCTCTTAAGTGTGAAGAGTAAAGGATGGAAACTGAAGAGGTTTAACTATTTATCTATTTGTCTTCATGAAGAAGCTGATCCAAGCTTAAGTAAAACTATAAATTGCTCCTGAGTATAATTCAATACATCCTCAATATAATGAGGAAAACCTAAAGATTTAAGAAATGCTCACCTCGTAGTCTACTTAATACTGATTCCCCTACTGTGAGAATGAAAGTCTCATGACTGAAGTCAGAGCTCTGTCCACTGGGGGTTACACTGCTATACACAGGAAGACAGGGGAATAACTAAACTGCAGTATCTGTACTCCCAAAAGATCAATTACAATTAGCAGTCCATGCAGTTACATATCTGATAAAAGTCACCTTGGCCCACGTAATCTTCAGATTTTATACTCTTTTATGATTTAGGATGGGAAAACAAAATAGAAAAAAACAAGTGTGAACAAAGTTCAAGAAATTAAACTGTGTTAAAGAAGCTGATCTGATATTCTCAGCAAAAAGGCACAACCGTTATCTACACTGGCACATTCCCAAAGAACTCATGCCAGTCTAAGCAGCCAATTCCTTTGCTGAGAAATTTCACCTTACTTTGCATTTTAGAAATTTTTATAACCAATATAGTCATAGGGCAAGTTATATTACCTTCTCTTCACCTGTCATCATCAAATTTGCTGGATGAAGACTTGCTGAAAGATGATTTTTTTTTCCAGACATATTGAGGACATAGTGTGGAAATAATTTAAATAATCTCTGCTTGAAAAACACACACGTAATATATTTGACAATCACTCCTTTTATCCAAACTGGCGCATTGAAGTAATGTACGGATGCAGATACAAATATTTGTTATTTCAAGAGAACTTCTATTGATTTATCTAACATTAATTTTTAATTTCTATGGATTATTTTAATCCAACAGAACCTGGAAAATACTACATAACTTTATTTTTCATTATCTTCAACATAAAATGAATTAACTGTACTTCCATTAGAGCTTGCTGTTTCTTTTCCTAACAAGGAAAAAGCTGAGTAAATTTAATATTGTCTGATAAAGGATAAACATTCAAGACATGAAATATTCTACTTACAACTTAATTTCTAACCTATATCCATTCAGATGTGAGGACCATAAAAGTTTGCATAACCACCTCAGTTCCAAATGATAATGTATTTTGTCGACTTTCAAGAAGTAGGGAATAAGTTATAATCTGTTTTCCTTATGGAAACTGAGGCTAGGAAAGATTAAGTCATTTACTTTGGCGCACACAGTAAACTGAAACAAGTGGAGAACTCTGCGTGATTCTTTCACACTCATACCTTAAAACTGCACTATCATTCCCCAGTGTGTAACACTTTGTAGTAAGTCACAAAACTACCCTTTTCATCTCAACTTTTCTTCCTGCAATATAATATTTATTGTCCTCAGTCAAAAGCTTTTATTCCTTACTTGAGGTCTCAGGTGCTTACTTATGCCAGCATAAAACAATCAAATGATTCAAAGTTGGTATTTACACAGGGCACCCAGTATTACTTCTTTGTTTAGTTCTTAAGCATCATACACTATTTGAAAAAGATTTTCTCTTACCTTATGTATTGTGCAGAACCTACCCACACAACTAAGTCTTAATTTTCAAAATATTGAGAATTACATTAAATTTAAGTTCTTTAAAAAAAAAGTGCTATATTCTGATGTAACTTTAATACTCATACGCTCTGGGAGAAAAAAGGTGCTGAAAATACAATGTTATGCCAAATAAGATACCTTTCTTCTTTTTCTTAACAGGACATATTAAACCTAGAACTAAATAACACTAATGGACTTGCACTGCATGTACAGGTTGTAGTAGGTAGGTAAGGCATAAAGTATACACAGGGAACAACAATGAAGGAGACTGGCTTCCTTTTCCTTCCTTCTCCCTTATTACCTTCATGAGGCATTTGTTACATGAGGAAGAATCTCAATTTCTCCTTATATAGCCCAGTGTAACATTTATTTATGCAACTACCATAATGTTCACATAGACTATAAACCTGAGATGAACACACAGCATACACTCTGTTCAAGTAAGTTGATTTGTAATGATAATGGTACAATCTAAAAGCATACATTATTTAGACAGCCAGTTAGTTTCCCTTTATGAAATCAAAGACAAACACCAGCTTATCTGAAAAACTGATAAGACAAAACAAAAGAAACCAAGATAAGCCTTTACAAATTCCAGGACTATTTTAACTCAGTCAGATGACAGCAATATAATACTCCTCCTGAAATCTGAAAACCTGTTAATGATGTGCAGAGACTCTACCTTACCAGGATTTCAAAATAAGTCAACCTACTGACTTTCAAAGGAAAAAACAGAAGAGATAATGTCTTATTTACCTGTTCTACTTTATCTTGCTAGCATTGACAAGATTAGACAATAAATAATAATCAATAAAACTTTAAACAGCACAAAATCTTCAGCTTGCTAATCAAAAGAAACGTTTTACTAAGGCAAATTCTATGGCAGTGCTGCAGGTTTATGGCAGCAACTGCAAACTGTTCTCATGTCAACTGACATGAGCATCCCTTGGATGCTCATCATATCTCTGGACACCACTAGGACCATCCCACCCTTTCTCCTGAAGGCATCCACTGCTCCCACACCAGCACCAAGTAACAATGACAGCAACAGTGCTTCCAGAAGACATTCCAAGATAGACAGATTTTGTCTAAACAGGTTTTGCCACAACTCCTTAAGGGGTCACTTATGTCTGGCACTGCTTGGCTAAACATTAAACATGGCTGCCATATAGGCACCTAAACACCACATATAACATGATTAATGAACTCCAGAATTTCTATAGAAGGGCAATATTAATATACCAAGCCACTTAACTGGAAAACAGACCAAAGAGTGGAAAAATCTAACTTTTTTCTTTTTAATACGGGGTTTTCAAAAATTATTCAAATGTGCTCAAGATGGGCAGTTTAATTAAAACAAGTATTTCTCATTCTGACCTAATTATAGCTCATGCCAGATTTCTCTGGGTTGAGCTATAATTGTGGTTTTTGCACTGTATATCTACATCCAGTGGGCACCATGAACAATCTTGATGTTTATTAAAGATGACTAAGATACCAGCCAATATAATCCTGGACTTTTCTGATGAACACCACCGATTTTTTCTACCAACAAACATAAGAGGCAACTCTTAATTCTCCACCATCTTTCAAAAAGGATTAAGCATTCAAACATATTTTACCAATATGGATTTCCATAACCAGTCTGCCAAAGTGAAAAAGGATGAAGTTGAATTTGTTAACAGAAAAGCAAACAAAATCACTGCCGAAGACTAGTATTCTCTGGTTCCTAAGAGCTTGAATGTTTGTTATTTAAACAATACACACTGTGTTTATGCCAACAACTCTTGATTGCCACTTAAGTATTAAAGCAAGAAAAAACTGGTTTGCAATCTCTGATGCTGTGATTCCAGGCTGTTAATATCTCAGGTATAATTTTCAGCCAGATAGCCAAGGCCACCAAGAGTTGCAAAAAACCATCAATTTCAATTGTTAATATTACTTTCAAACAATACTTGGTACCCTCCTGGCAAATTATACTTTCTACTCTCTCGTTTGTTATGTTGACTAAAACAGACAGCAGTTCTTTAAAAAAAATGGTATAATAGCCACAAAATAAACTGACTAAAGTACTTTTGTTCATAACCTATTCAAAGCAACAAAGCGCACATGCCCACAGTGCACCAGTGCAGGTTTTTATGCCTGTAAACCTGTCAGATTTCCCATTAGCTTTTTCATCAGCTAATTTCAACACATTTAGCAGTTAGATAGGAATCTCAAATATACTGGCTTTGGTAACTGTATCATTCCCTCTTTTGTCTTTTAAAGTAGAAATGAGTTAAAAACAAGTAAAAGCTAAAGATCATTCCACAAAGACCCGAAATAGCTGCTTTAACAGATTCTCACTGATAAAGGAACCGAGAAAGGAACAGCCTTCACAATGACCAGCAAAAGCCATGTTGACTGAAAGGTCACTGAAATCAGATTAAGTTGTTACTGACTTCAGTAAGTTTCAGATCAGATCTGCAGGCTCCAGAGAAAGTTACCTTTTGTCCTTCAAAAGTTACCTTTTGAAAGCCAGAAGTAGCATTACGGGAAATAAGTGTTATAAAAAGTACATTTTATATTCCTTAGTCATGTTATCCGTTAATGTCTATTAGCAATATATTAGAGTAACAGTACCAAAACGTGGCACACAAAATTTTTGCATATCTATAGACTGTCTGAATAAGAGATGAAGACATTATCCCCTGTATACATGAAGAGCTTTTTATATCTGTTCTGTCACAGACCTGAGGTAACCAGTTGGCAACATCAGTCATCATGCACAGCAGCAATATAAACAGATGGAGACAGAAGGTCTTTAAAGCTGATAAACATAAGCACCAACACTTTTCATGGCAATGAAAACTATATTTCCTCATGAGTTAATTATCAGAATTTATTCAGTATTTTCTGATTTCTCCACTTGAATTATTAACATTCTAAAAACTCAGGAAACGGCCCTCTAACACTTGTTGAGTCCACTTACTGAAGGTTTTTCAAGTACTTTTCACTGAAAGAATGAGGAACCCCTGTCTAATTTACATTCTGGAAAACAGCCCAAGAATTCTATTGTGAGAATTATGAAATAAGAATCATATCTTGTTGCAGAAGTTCTGGAAAGGTAAAAATATATGATTGTTTAAATAATAAATATAAATATTAATTTGCTCAGGTACTGGTTTTTGTTTTGTAGGAATGCCTCAAGTCAAAAAATAGAACTCTCACTTTAGACTACTATTTCATAGAATCATAGAATCATAGAATAGTTAGGGTTGGAAAGGACCTTAAGATCATCTAGTTCCAACCCCCTGCCA
>WTXV02028326.1:0-28873 GCA_009823435.2 Nymphicus hollandicus | reverse complement strand
AAAGTAACATCCAGAGGAGGGCTCCCGGGGAAAAAAAGAAAGAAAAAAGGAAAAAAAAAAAAAAGAGAAAAAAAGGAAAAAGAAAAAAAAAATCAACGTAGAGAATGGACGGTGAGTCTAAAGTGGGACCCTATGTAGTTCAAACACAAGGGGAGGGGGAAGGGACGGGACCGAGGTGTACACAACACAATCTGGTAGTATCTGGAATTATACCATATTCTCAGTGTTTCAGAGACTCAAAATTCATTAAAAATTTATTGGGGGGGGGATACACAGCAACAGCATATATTGCTTTATTTGGTCTCTTGTACCTCTCTATGCGGTCTTTCTCTGCAAACACAGTACTTCTCTAATTCATAACTTGTCTTGCCTAGAGCTGGGTGGTCTCAAAGGTAGGAGAAGCACTCAAATATTCTAAGTCTAACTTTATACCACTTTCCTTTCCAGAGTTATACCAAGCACCCTGAGCACTACTTGTGATCTGGGCCAAACTGTCTTTTCCAGCTCCCATTACTGTCATTCTTATTATATGCAAACACATCTTCTTTCAGTTGCCAGGTGAAGTCCCCACTATAAATCAAAAGTCCTTGGTGGCAGGACTTTCCAGTCCATCTGTGGGAATACTTTGGGTTTGGGGTTGCTTGGTTGGTTGGTTTGTTTGTTTATATTATTTTTCTTTCTTGGGAGTGAATTGATATTTCTTGAGGTACAGAAGACAAGCAGCAAATAATGGCTTTGCTTGGAATTTGCAACATACTCCTAGTTGCACCTGTATTTCGTTTTAGAAAGGAAATGGTAGACTGTAGGTAAGAGTGCTTTCTGCTTTTCTCCCTTGGCAAAACTAGGTAAGAGCACTGGAGATGTTAGGGGAGTCATGGTTAATGAAAAAGCCTTGTGTTTGAAATTTATTAACTGTCTAAACTTTTTTTCAATCAATGGCTACCTTTTTTATTTTTCATTAAATGTGTTGCAAAGCTCTGAAAACACCAGCCACAGTGTGTGTGGAAGTGCAATTAAAACCAAATTACTTTTCATGTGGAAGAAGCCAGATTCCTGCTTTTCATTGGTGACTTCTGTTTTATATAACTTTTCTAGTACAAGCTCTTATATAGAGTTTCCCAAATGACTTCATAAACTAGTAACTTTTTAATTTATATATAATTCAGTACTTATAAAAACTTCATGTTGGTTCCTATTTTCCTGTTGTTACAGAACTCTAACACTGAAGACAGACAAAATTCCGATTTCCATTCTAGTTGATTTTGGAAGATTATATCCATTGTAATATAGGGAGGAAAGAAGGGTTAGCGCTGGAACAAAGTAAGTGGCAAAAAAACCCTAAACCTCAGAAGGGGAGGCAATGACATGAAAATGTTTCAACAGTTGCATGTAATTTGGATGATGCTGTTACAGCCTTTGGTGTGTGCACTCCAGACTATCAAAGTTTCCTGGAAACCAGCAAAGTTCTCTATGTTAGAAATGCAGCACAGCCAGAGCAACAACTCTAGGGATTTCTTCTCCTTCAAGGTATTATCCACTACTTAATGCCATTCCCCAGAAGACACAGAATTGTCTCTAAATTAATTGTATCTTGTATTTCTAGGCTAATTTGGTTGTGTCTTTTGCTCAGAACCATGTATACCATACAAAAACAGATTTGCAAGAGTTATGTAGGAGCTGTCTCTGAAAACTTGACAGCTGGGCAGCATATTTGGCAGGAGGTAGATAAGGCAGATAAATTGATTGAAAATCCTGCTTGCTTACTGTGTTTAAGGGCCCTTTTATAGGTCCTACCTAGCTTACAGGAGCTTGTAATGCCTGTCTCACCAGGCTTGAAAAGGTGCTAATATATTCCTACAATACTTGCCTGCACGTGGTGTAACACAGTAGTCCTGGTATGAAATCTATATTTCATATATTATTGCTTACACTGACCATCTGAAACAAGGCTAGGGTAGCTAGAAAAGATGAAGGGCACATTTTTCCTTCTGTTCTTCCTGTCTGTTCTTCTTGATCTTTTTAGATAACCAGGGCAGATTCATAACAGATAATAATATGGTGCTTAATCAGCTTTTATTATTTTCACTTGCTTTTCACTTAAATTTGTTCCATACCAGCCATTAAAGTTATGATTTTTCTGGTTTTAAAACAGTAACTTCTAAACCATCTTGACTTCTTTTTAACTGCTTCTTGGTTATTATGGTTGTTGCATCTTTCCTGTGGACAGGGAAAGCTATGAGCTAGTGGAAGATGTGGTTCCCTGTCCTGTGATCCAGGGTTTTATAGTCTATATTATTTTGCCTATTATTTTAATGTACACACAAACACATATGTATATATACATAAAAGTTGCAGGATAGACACTTATGTTTCAAATGTAAATACCAGGGAATAGGTTCTCTAATTAGGAAATGGGACCAACTAGGGATGGGTGAATCCATGTCTAAAGGGACTTACCAGACTTCACTGTGATCTCTTTTTTATAACTAGTTTGAAGAGTATACGCACAGACATATGCAGAAAGCACCTTTTATAATCGCAGAAAGCTGGTTAAACTTTTTCTCCTCATTTTTCCTTTCTGTAGGAATAACATGCAGTAACTACTTGGCATCATATTTCTTAGGAGCTTTCTATCTCCAGGAAATGATTTATTAACTACAGTTCAGCTGCTTTTTGCTTTTGTTGCTGTTGACAAAAGGCATGTTTAAGCATGTTAAATTGGCTTAATGCAGTGGACAAAAATGATGGCTAAGGGTAGCAGAACTTGCTGCCAACACATATTTCTTCTTTGTACCATTTATAAGGAATAGTTAATCTGACCTCAAAGAAAAGAAACATATGCTCCACCAGATAAGGTGCTAAAGATGAATGAATCTGTCTGCTGTGGAGCATTTGTTGGAATAAGAGAGAGAATATAAAAAAAAAATAAAAATGAAGCATGAGGAAAGGAAGACTTAGCCAAGTTCCAGAAGCAAAAAAGTAAAGTAAATCTGGGAAGGGACAAAAATAGTGGAATAAAAGAAGGTGGATTAATGAGAAGGAAGGTAAAGAGGTAGGTCTATTGGCAGTCAGCACTCCCTCTAGGGCTTTGTTTCTTTTTTTGCCCTCGGTCATAATTCTGGACTGTGGCTTTAGCACCGTGGGTCTTCTAAAGATTTGGGCTAAAACCCAGTGGTGCTACTTGAGGGGAATTTTTTTGTAATTGCATAATATTAATAGACTGCTCTGTCAATGGGGTCTTCCAGCCTCACTAGTACGTACAGGTACATGCACATTTTTCAAATGGATTATTAATTTTCATTTCAGTCCAGTGCTAAATACATAGAAAGATAGAAAAACCATCTGGCTGGCTAGAAGCTTGAGATAAAGCATAGGTTTTTACGAAGGAAGAAATTAAAAATAAGAGTGGCATAAACAGAAAAAGAATCTGAAACACAAATCTTGGTGGTTGTGTAGAGACTGCATTTCATATCCAGGCTGCTGGCTTCAGTCTCCTTCAAAGGCAGTGGTAAAGATAAAGGAGTAAGACTGTAGTGTTGATGGACCTGATATCTGGACATCGGAACCTGATCTGAATTTCTGTTTCTTTTAAGCAAACTACCTCTCATCTCTGTCATGCATTTTTGGTATGTTTTGTGTCCTACACTGAACCAGGGGAAGTGGTGATATTTGGACTTTATATACATGAGCAAGGTTTTCCCTCTTGTCTCTGCATTTTAAGTGTTGTCCCTGCTTTTACTGTGAGAGAATTGCTGGGAACTTTTGGCATTTTCAATTTGTGCTATTCTGACTAGGTATGGTTTTTCTCAAAATGGTAAATTTTGCTTACCAATAGCTTGTAAATATGATTTTTTTCCATTATTTTAAAACATTGCAGTTACATATTGAGTCTTGGTGACTGATCTGGTTACTATATTTACTTGTAAAAGTAGTTACCTAATAATAACTTAAAATGAAGGTAGGGCTGAAGCTGAATGTACAAACTTACATTTGTACTTATCTGAAAATTCAGCTGAATATTTGTAGCTTCATCATGTTTTTTAACTTTTGAATGAAAGCTGTGACCAGATGTGATCACTCAGTCACTTGTATAAGAGATAAGAATGTAACAATGCGTGTAAGTTACTTTTGCTCCGTATCACAGCAAATGATGCTGATACTAACAGCAGTGGTGGATAGCTCTCCAGAGTGCTAAGGGCTGGGTGGCCACCCTGTTCTCCTTGGCAGGATGGACTGCTGATGCACTGGGAAGGGACTGCATGGAGACTCCTCTCCATCATGTAAATGGTACATCCCTGGGCTGTGTGCATCTCTTCTAGTGGTTATGCTTTTAATTCTGGAGGCCCTTCATGCAGTCTGTAAGGTACTGGCCTGTTTCAAATCTGCACTGCTCTTTCCTTTTCCTGCCTTTTTTTTCCCCAGTAATTCTGTTAATATGTAGTACCTTTTGGCAGCTAGCATTTCAACACTGTCACAAATACCATAGATAAGAAATCAGCAAACTCAGTCTAAACACATGAATTTGATCTTAAAGTAGTGTGCAGGTAATACTGAAGTCAGCAGTGTTGTTCAGGTGGTGAAACTTTAAAGTACTTCACCAGTGACAGGCAGTAAAGCCAATAAAATAGACTCTGTAACTTCCACAAAATGGAATGAAGACCTTGTGTTTAGAATTGGGTTAGTGAATATCTTTTGGACAGGAATCTGTTAGCGAGCAGAAGGGAGCTCTACCATAACTGAAATACTGGGCTCTTTAGCCCACCCTGGCTGGCTGTGGGTCATCTACAAACAACGGTTGGTGTGATATTAACAACAAAATCAATTAAAACAAAAGAGCAACAAGGCAATAAAAAGAATTTGTTGATACCAGCAATGAACTTGGGTCAGTCCCTGAGGATGGTGTACCCTGAGGCTAAACCAGAATTAAATGTTTTTGTATTTAATAGATTTTCTCTTTTCTTGTTTTCTGTTGGCAGTGCTACCATGGCAGGTAGTTGGCAGTTGTGACTGGACTATAGTTAAACAAACTGGCACTTAAGAAAAAAAATGCCCCAGGAGACAGACACAAACAGTCAGATTCACTGACAGGCAGGTGTCACTATAAAACCTCTCACTCAATGATCAGCATCAGCAGCTAAACTGCCCAAACCTGACTGATAAGTGAGAAGGACTAGACAGCAATGGCTGCCTGCATATTGGGCTGTGCAGTCAGGACAGTTCAGGCTGACTGCATGCTTCAGCACAATCTAGGGAGGAAGAAGGAAGAAATGTGATTTTTGCTGACAGTAACATTCAACTTTCACCTATTTTGGTATTTAAAACCTTAATATTTGTAATTAAGGCATTAGAAAAATCAGGAAACTCCTATTGTTAATACTGGCACTTGACACGTTGGGAATTTGTAGAATAGGTAATGGAACCTGAGCAGTATTTCTTGCAAATTCAAATTGGCATTTAGCTATGAAAACAGCTACAAAAACTAAAACATGTAATGTGCCAGAATTCCAGGCTGATCTTACTTGGCTAAAACTTCTTCTATTGGTGATTATTGGCAGGCACAATGCTTGTTAAATTGCAAATATATGTGCTGCATTGTTTTTGCAGACAATTACTCTGGCATCCCAGTGACACCATTTTCTGTGTCAAAAAGCTGCTTGTTCAAAAACATGGACTGAATTTAATAAAATCTGGGTCAATATGTAACATATAGCTTAGCTAAAGCTGGAGAGAAACTGATGTGGATATTTCCCTATTTTTCAATTGTGTGGCTGCATGGTGCTACAACTTTTTATATGCAAGCATCCAGCTGTTGCTATTTGGGTTACAGGATAGATGGAAAAATTAAGAAGGAAATAAAAGCAGTAAGTTGTTCTAATTTGACTTGGGACTGGCAAAAAGTTCTTGTGCCTTTTCTTTGCTAAATTTGTCTATATGGCTGTCTCAAAGTTGTTAAACCATGACTGAGTTAAATCATGCACTTACGGCAGAAGTGGCATTGGCTGGGATACCATTAGCCGAATCTCCTGTGACTTGTAAGATTTTTAGTCACAGGATCTGATTGTATGAGAAGACTTTTTACAAGGTAAATCCTCTTGTTTTGCACAGCTTCTTTACCAGTTTGCAGTGAAGAAGCAATGAGGTTTTCTCCAACACTGGGAGAGTTTAATCCCAAATGCCTCTACTCTTCCAGCAGTACATAATGTATGTACTGCAGAAATGTATCAGTTTATTTTCATAATTATGCATAATCTTTAATTAAAATTATTTTAATATTTTTGAGGAAAAGATAAATAAATGTCTCTTTCTCTGCTTTCTCACTTCAGAAAATGTCTGATGCATGTGACCAGTCCTTAGGGACTCTAAGGAAAGACACAATGTGTTTGCAGTTTTTCAGCAGGGATTAGAGAGAGAAAGATGGATTTCTAAAACAGCACAGAGATCTGTCTACCTTGCTATGTCCCTTCTTTCACTATGGAAGGTCTGCCTAAACCTATCATAGACCTTTCTGCTCTGCATCTTTGGTTTTGGCTTTTGTAATTGATATAAACTTTGTTAAAAACTGAATACCTTCCCCTCTAAACACAGCAACTCTGAAGAATACCTTTTCTGAAGCCTATTTTGTTTCTTCTATTTTATTTTTTTCCCCTTCTCATCCTTTCTCCCACTCTCCACCCTCCCCCTCAGTTTCCCAGCTGGCAGACCTGGCATGGTGACATGGTGTGTCAGGTTGCATCAGTCACATTGTCTTCTGCGACATCCTGGCTTGGAAGGAGATGTGACTGATGAGAGGTGATGGTGTCACATCGCAACCGAGGCCTCAGCTGGAGAAGTCTGAGCAATTCTCTCAACCATCATTAAAAGAGTCATGGGATGGAAAAGTATAAAGCTGCCTTACATCCCTCCCTTGATCTCCAGTCCCTTTCACACAGCATGTTTTGCTAGTTGTGTCTGCCAAGTTAGCCTGGATCAAGAGTTGTTGTAGCTGGAGAAGTTTTGAAGGCATGTAGGAAGGAGCTCTGTGACATCTGTATTGGTGGCATAAATTTATCTGTGGGCAACTGTAGTTGCTCTGTGTCAGATGAACCTTGTTGCCATGTTCTCCGCATTGTCTTACCAAATTACAGCCATCGTATTGTGAGCTATTCCTTACAATCAGGGAAATGAATTAAGAAGCTCACAAGCTTCCCTCAGGCACTTGTCAGAGGTCTGCAGCTTGCTAGTGTCACTAAATAGCAACAGGCAACTGCGACTTTTTCCTGCATAAAAGGAGCAGAAGTAAGTGTTGCCGAGCTGGAAAACAGAAGGTCTGAAACTGTGATAGCCCTTGTTAATCTTCCAATTGTATCTAAAATAAATAGCTGAGATTCCCTTGCTGTCTGCTGTATCTCTTTGTGCTCACCTGGAGCAGCTGTAGGAAGTGCTCTTCCTACTGTATACCACAGATACTTTTTCTGCAAAAGGGTGTCAGTAGTACTCTGAGCAGTGTTAGGCAGAGTGGATTTCACCAGCTGGATGACTTTCACCTTTCCAGATGAGTGGTTCCTTTCCAAATTATGTTTTTCAGCTGCTTTTCTCATTGACAGCAATACAGCACTCATTGGCGAGTTGCCTGTGTTAAAAAAGAAGCCCACATTATTCTGCAAATCATCTGGTAAAGCTGTGTATTTTTCTTAGTGTATCACTGGTAAATAAGACCATTTTGAGAATGGGAAGGCAGCATAATACTTGTTACTGCTAGGAGAAACTGGATGAATTATTATTTTTCTATTGCTGAATCAGGAAAATTCTCCCCACCCTTCAACTTCAAACACAGCATTTAGCTTGGACTTTTCTTTAGCTTGACATCTATTTTATCTTTTCAGCTCCTACATCTATGCCTATAAAATAAAATAAAATAAAATACTTCACATTTTCTGCTTCTTTGTTCTGATGCTTTTCTGGGCCATGATTTCGGTGCTCATGTTTTTTCCCTCTTTTTCCTTTTTTTCCTCATACCTTTTCTTAACCTTCTTGTACTTAGTTCTTCTCTTATGACCATTCTATTCTTCCTTGACTTCATTGCTGCTTTTTTGTCTCCAACTCTGCTCCTCTCCCCCTCCCTCCCTTTGCTGTCCAGTATTCATATAGAAATTTGGAATAATTTAGTTAGGAAGGGCCCTCTGGAGGTTATCTGGTGCTGTCCCTCAGCGCGAAGGGCACTCTAGAGTTCCATGAAACATCATTTTAATTATTTTTTCCTGCGTTTGTACATGTGTGTATTATACAAGCTTGTGGTATATCCAGGAGCAGTTTGTGGTCTTAGGATTTAGTCCCTCTTCAGCCTCCTTCCATCCCTGCCCTGGTGCCTCTTCAGACTCTCCTTACCTCCTGGCCATTCTTTTTCGTCATTCCCAAAACTTTTCTTCCACTCTGGCAGCAGCTTTCCCAGGTCTTTGGGCCTTTTCCCTGTGCACATAAACTGCAGAACAGGTGAGAAAGCTGAAATAACCTGAATACCAGAGCCTTCTACAAAATTCTTCTCCCTCTCCCACCCACCCCCATCTTCTTCAGCCTTCTCTAGTTACATTTTATCTCTGTATTCCAGAAGGAGTTGAGCTGTCCCTTTTTTGCACATATTTCCCAAATATCTCTACATTTATGAAAAGAAAGTCATAGAATGATAGAATAGTTAGGGTTGGAAAGGACCTTAAGATCATCTAGTTCCAACCCCTCTGCCATGGACGGGGACACCTCACACTAAACCATGTTACCCAAAGCTCTGTCCAACCTGGCCTTGAACACCACCAGGGATGGAGCATTCACAGCTTCCTTGGGCAGCCAATTCCAGTGCCTCACCACCCTTACAGAAAAGAACTTCCTCCTTATATCCAATCTAAACTTCCCCTGTATAAGTTTGAACCTGTTACCCCTTGTCCTATCACTACAGTCCCTGACTGTACAGTACTTGCTGTGATGAGTGTTGCTGGTTTTGACTTTTTTCTCTTAGACTAACCCTGGGATTTACTTGAGCATTGGCAGGCTTCATATAGGAATCTGCCTGGTGTGACTGGATTTATTATGCTTGTATGGTGAAGCAAGCTGAAGCAACAGTGTTCTTCCTTTTAGGAAATGGAAGGGAAATCTTTGTGTTGTCTGATCTCCTCCCTTCTAATTTTTCTAGGATCCTGAGAACTTCTTTTCCTGGGAAACATGCCTTGCAGCTTACAGGGCACTGCAGAGTCCCAGGCTTAACAGAGCAGAGCAGTGAAAGACACGCAACTATAGTCCAGTGCTACTTTTGTCTTTTGTCCTCTTTTTCAGTACCCATGCCTGTATAGGAGCCTGTGTTACAGATGCTGGCAGGCTCCACTGTTGAGAGCCAGACTGTTTTTGGTCTCTTCTGTGGGAGTGCTCCAGGGAGATGAGCAAGGTTGTGGCATAGGGTGGTCCTGGGGCTTGCTGGGAAGGAGATCTGGTAGGGCTGTGCAGTCAGCAAGCAATCTGGACAGTGAGGGTCCATACAAAGGATATCAGTCTCTTTCTCCAGTCTGTAGCTTCTGTTTTCTGCTTGACTGCACTCGCTGCCTTCCTTCTGACCCTCTGGGAATTGCCCTCTTATTACCACAATTACAATCTGTACACATTTCATTAAACTAATATCACTTCGCTCAGGCTTTCTCCACCGAAGTGCACAGCTGGAGGCCCATTTCTTTTCCTCAGCTTAAACACTTTGACAGGTTAAGAAAGCTATTATGGCTGAATAACAGGTGTTGCAAAACAATGTGCATTTGATGTTTAAATGAGAGAGCTTCTTTATTGACTGTCTTTATTGCAGCGAAGATTCTCCTTTTTCAAGATGACTGGATTTTTATTGGTTTTACTGCTTTTTAAAGTGTATTCTGTTGTTTCAGAATAGGTCTGGAGTGACTGTCTGCAGTTATTTGTTATTCTGATGTATTTTTTTATTTGCAGTTTTTTGCCTTCTTATCCAGGTGAAGGATACCAGTGCTAAATAGAAAAATCTTATTTTGTCTCTGCATCACGCCAGCACTAGTGCTTCTCATTCCTTGGTAGCTCCCAGTGGAGCTATAAGCCATTCTGCTCCATTACTTGGTCTTTGCTTATTATTTCTAACCAGACTTGATTCACTTCCCACCTATCTATATAGCAGCCTACATATATATATATATATGTACATAATAAATACAGCAGTTTATGTATTTAAGTATTTAAGTTATAGCTATTTAAGTTATAGCTGGACTTTAAAATGTTTTGTAGAGATTTTTCAGAATGTTGCTGGAGACTTGGGCATATGCTGTTTGCTGGCTTCCAATGGTCCAAATCAATCCCATTGGTTTGGGAATCTCAACGTTTGCGTTTAGTCTGTGATGCTATGTGATATGATTAATATAGTGTGTTCGCAGATGATCTAACAAGTAGCATGGCCCTATAAAAGGAGTCTGTGAGAATTAGGAATTCAGTGCAATGTGACATTTAATTAAACACAACCAATATATTATAACTGAAAGAAATATTAAAAAGATAAAAAGAAAAGTAAAATTTCTCATCATTAAAAAGCAAAGTCCTCTCTAAGAAAAATAAATTAGTTCCTGAGCAATCTTCCCATAATCCACCCCATGCTCCCCACCTGGCAGTTAGGCTGAATGTTACTAAAGCTCTCCACATGCAGGAGGACACTTTCTCTCCCACACCCACAAGAAGATTTTGCATAATGCAAGCAGTTTTAAGAAGGACCAAGACAGAAGAAAAGATAACTATGTGTAGTAGTAAAGTAAGGACATTGTGGTTATGGCCTATGTGGTTATTTATTTTCTATCCTACTATCTATTTTGCCTTCCAACAGTGTAAAAGAAGAAATTAACAATGGGACGTATTAGCAGCCAGAAGTTCAGAGGGGCCAAAACCTTATATTGGGAAGGAGGAGCAAATCTGTTCAAGCCAGCTTCATTCATGTGCAATTTTTTCCCTGTCTGTAATTCCTACTGCAAATTAGGCACTGATGCAAGGTCTGGCACACTGAGAAGGGAGGGAGAGGGGCTGTCTGTTTTGGGGGAACTGGGTGCAGTACCGGGGAACTTCAGAGGAGGTCTAGCTAGCTGGCTGTATTACACCATTTTTCCTTATATGAATGATGTGAATGCCACGTGAATTATGTGTAACACCAATTTGCAAGTAGAAGGAAAATTGTGTGTAGATGAAGAAGAAGGTGGGAAAGCAACTAGCTGTCAACAGCACCACCATATATTTTTCACAGTAGGCAATAAATTACATCTGTGATCCTCTGGAAAATTACCTGTAATAGAGGAATTAACTGTTTCTCATTATTATGTAGATCTTGGGTATATTTAAATTTGTGACAATGCCAGAGGAAAGTAAAATGCTAATTAGTACATAATTTTTCTATAAATGTCTCTCTCTGTAACTGAAGAAGTCTGTCATGACACTGTCAAGAGAGAATTTTGCTGTTTCTTTTGTTGCCTCTTTTTTCTCCCATGTTGCACAAGTCAGCTTCTGAATGTTAATGCTTTCAACTGTTGCCAGCCTGCATGCTCAAAAGCTTGTGTCTCAATGCACGTGTATTTGTCTTCAGTGCACCTACGTATAAGCCAGTCCTTATGGTGTACATTAACAAAAGGAGAATTTTGGGACACCTAACAGAGTCGTGGTCCATTTGGAGTAACTTCTCTGAACACAGCTTATCTAGGTTCATAATGATGTGAGTGCATTTAGGTTGTTTCTTCTTCTCCCTGTACTTCTAAATAAAACCAAAACAGTCTTCGTCTGAGCTAAAGTCATATAGAGGGTCTGAGGTTTTCTTTTTGAGCTGACTCAGCTAATTTGAGAACATACAGCTAAATAGGGAGTGTCCAGGCTGCTACATACATTGTAAAAAATAGCAGTCATCACATGTACATGGCCTTTACTATGAACTCTATCCCGTAAGATGCGCAGCTAATATGTAGGAAAGAAGAATCAGGCCTTGAACTCACAGAGCTGAGGAAATTAAATCCATTGATGAATCTGTGGATTTTTTTTGTGTCCACACCCAGTGATAGGTGCCCCCAGAAGTATGTGTTTTACCATTAGAATGCTGTCCAAAGTACAGGTTTGCTCACAGCCTCAGGTGTTACCACATAGGAATTAAAAGTCTTGGGATCCTTCAGAATCATTCCAGTCAAGGCTCAGAAAAAAAATTGTTGCTCAGAAAACACTCTCCTACGGGCCTTCAACCTTAATAAGCTTGTGTATGGAATTATAAATTTATAAGTATCATAAAATTATAATGGAAAATCAGTAAAAATACTGCTTAAAACTGTTTTTCACCTTGCTTGCAAAATTCTTTTCATAGAAGAGAGAAAACATGGTTTGGGTTTGGTGGGGCTTTGCTAGGCATGTAAATCCCTCATGTATGTGTAGGCTGAGATCAGGATAATTGAGGAGTAGAGAGGTGCATACAGACTGACAAGTTTGGTAAAGAGCTTATGTATTCTTTACCCTCTAATTTCAAACAAGATAAGTAGCAGTTGAAAACTGGTAAATGTTTGATGTCTGATGTGAAATGAAGTAGTTGATTCAGTTCAGTGTTTGGTCAAATATACATACAAAATGCAGGTGGAATGAGGGGATGAAAGCCTTGTAGATATCTGCTCTGATTCAGAGGTGGCTATGAGAATTCATACATTTGTCCCAGTCAGGTGGTAAAGTGCTCCTCAAAAAGGGAAACTGAAGGTGTTTAAATGTGTTATATTCAGCCAGATGTATGTAACTTATATATGTTTCGTGGGAACAGAAGAGTACTTGAGGTTTAGTAGCTTATGTAACAGGGATATGTATGTTGCATACAGTCATGGACACCGAAGTTTAAAACGGCTTCTTTAGTAATAGAAGGCAGAGTACTGTGGAGTAAATATGTTTCACAAATCAGGCTGTAAAATCTTTAATGGTGAATGAAATGTATGCATATCATGATCTGGCATCTTTAGATTACATTCTTTAGAATGTACTATGTGGATGTTTGTTGCTGTTAATAAAGGTTTGTAGAGGCACATGTCAGTATATTTCTGTGTAGACAAGCAAAATCCAGCTTCAAGTGTTTTGGAGCTGATCTTAGGCATATCGCCTTTTTGGTTTAGATGAGGCTTGCTACTCAGAAGCTGTAAGAGAAGATCCTCTTGGAGCACAGATAGCTTGTGAAAGTTTGCAAATTTCCTACTGAAGAGCCTTTAAATTAAACTTAACCATGCTGGGAGAAGAACAATACCCAGATCTGTAGTCACCGACTCTCATCATCTTCCTTTGTGAATTGCCATCTGAGCAGTACATGGTGATTCTTTTGGATTCATTATTGTCTTTTGCCTCTGACTAGTTTCAGAATGTGCATTATCCCACATGCTAAGCATCCTTCTCAGTTAAGAGAAGCAGAAATGCTGGCTGCTGTTAGAACTCAAGAAAAAAATATTTCAAGCTTCATGTTATGGTTCTGAAGAAATTCCAGAAAATAGAAATTCTTTAATTTTCCTAAAATATAGAATTTAGGGTTAGAATTTAGGACTTTGACTGTAGATGATTGTCAGAAGGAAATATAAGTACTGTGAAAGTCACTTTTTTTTTTAACATTATTTGGCATTTATGAGAGGAGAAATGAGCTTTGTGGTGAAAGTACTGAACTCTTACTTTGGTTATCAAGTTTTTGGCTCTACCACAAATTTCAATTGGAACTTTATAAATGCTATGATCTATTTTTTCTGCTTTATTAATCTCTGCCTGCTTCTGTCATCACACTGTAAAACAGGGAAAATGTTACTTCTATAATACTTGCATATCTCTCTTGAGCTACAAGATTTTAAACCAGGCACTTTCTTTCAATTCCTTGCTGCAGCACGTTGGAGACAAGATACAAGTTGGATTTTTGGTACTGAAACAATAATTATTTTCTTAGATCTGTATGATTGAACAGACCAGTAACATCTTCTGAACATGATCAGGAAAGGAATACATTAGAGGAATCTTCAGTTTTAATACAAGTTTAAATAAAAATTAAAGAGTCTGTACCTTAAATGATATGGAAAACATCAAGCTCTCTGCTTTTTATTATTGTGAGATTGAACACCCCTGATGGTAAATTACATATGATAAATTTGTCAGGAAATTAAAACACTGAATAGTGGACATCAAAGTGCTGTCAGAAGAATCTTCTGTCCAGTGGGAATGTTGGCACCAGAGAAAGGATACCTGTGATAATATATAATTTTAATTGGACTGTGTCATGACAGACTGAACAGATGCCAATAAAAAAGCCTATAAAAAAAGTATTATGAAAGGAAGACAAGGTAACGACTATATCTATATATATCTTCCCATTTCCTTTAACTGACAGTTTTTAATCTCTAAAATGCTTTCTGTTCTAGATTTTCTTTCTTTTTTTCTTTTCTTTTTTTCTTAGGGTGTAACATTGCTGTATCTTCTGTGATCAGTACAGGCTGCTCTGATAAGAAACTTGGTAAAGGTGGAGAAAGCGTGCAGTGCTGCCATTGAAGAGGAGGTGGGAAGGGGCTGCCATATGGTTTCTCCTTGAGGAATCTCCTGTTAAACCTCCAGTATTATAGGCAGCTGTGCAAAAGGGTGCACAAAACTTCAGTGCAAAGGCATGATTAAAAACCTCTACATGGAACTCACAGTTTAAGACAGTCTTAAACAAACAAATAAAGACACCCCTGTATAATCATTTTTGGGCTTTGATGGTCTTTATCTCATAGACAAGGGACCTGAAGTGTAAGCACCAGCCTCAGCTGTAAGTTTAAATCTGCATGCAGAAGCCCCTAGGGCTGCCCCACACCTCAAGGACTGGGGAGCTAAGAGCAGCCTAATCTTGTAGGAAGATTCAGTGAGAAATCTTTTCAGAGCTGCTACTTGTGTTGCATTCCCATGCAGCAACCACAAGCCACTTCCACCTCATTTCTCTTTTATAGGCTGTTCAGCCTACTCACACAAGACCCAAAGTCCACCTAACGCTCTTTTTGAGTCAAACCTGAATTCAGAACATATATTCTTCTGTTCTTCTTTTTGTGAACATACACGGTGCATGATGCAAATCACTTGGTCAGAAACTGCACAAGAATAAGGAAAAGCAATTTCATCTTTTTCTGCTTTCACACAGTGTAACTAATAACTTAAGCAAAAAGCTGTGCCTATGGTATAGTGTTTGAGAATATAATCACTTTATTGTACACTCTGTTCTGCAAGGTGCTGCAACTCATATCCTGTCCAACAAAATATGTACGCCTATTGATTTGAAAGCTTGTGCTCCATTGTTACATTGGATTGGGATCAAGTTTTGTGGCTGTAAATTGAACATAACTACTTAAAAAGGAGCCTTTATCAGTCATTGTGCAAGTGATGTCTGTCAGTTCTGGTGAGGCTACTTGGTTCTGTTCTAGGTTAGGGAAATGAACATGTACATTACTGTATTGAGAGCTTGTTGAGCTAAAATAATAATAATTAAAAAATACAACAAATTGGATGTTTTAGAGCCCCAGGACATTGATTAGAGGTTGTAATATGGTATAAAGAAAGTTTCTACTATTTGTGCTTTTTCTCAAAACAAAAATATGTGTAATGTTGATAGTTGCAATATTTTTAATTGATGTGTTTATTTTGTTTTGAGACTCAACATTAGGCAAACATAACTTGAGGCGCTTAAAACATCATACCGCAATGCGGAGTAATTGAAACAAGGAAAGCCAAACAACAGCAATAATAATAAAACTTAAATTATTGATGGAAACTCATAAAAAAATCTTCAGGAACACTTCTGTGTCGATTAATACAGTATCCTTTCTGAAGCAATATCAGAAGTAACTTTAAGAACTTGACCCTAGGGCTTAAAAGCCTGTCTATGACAGAGTCAGCTTCCTCCTTCAAAAATGCATGCCTGTTGTGGATTACTTAGGAAAAAATCTGTTGTAAAGACAAGTGGAAAAAATGAAAAGAATTAAAAGCATAGAGACTCTGGCAGCACAGAGAAGGGAGGCAGGAGTTGGGGGAGTCTTCTGCCTTGTACTCTGGTAAAATGGATCCTTTACTGTGAGAGAATATCTCCTCTTTCTCATCAAGCTCCCAGATGCCTGGGGAGTATCTTCTTTTGGCTCCTTATAAGCTTCCTCCAGTGAAGGTGCCATTGCCTTTCAGGGGACTCATCTCACAGTCAAAATCTGCATGTATGTGTATATACATATATATATATTTTTTTTATATATGTATTGTGTATATATTTTAATTTTTCAAAGTTGCAGAAGAGGCTCCTCCCCCTTACATTAATTTCTCCTTGCCAGCCTCTAACATTAATCTTTGAGATTTCTGATAATCTTGTCAATACTGTCCTGTTAGCCACTGTTGTTTCTCACTCTTAACGGTGGTCCATCATGCAGGAGTTACTCCTTGAACACAGATACTGTTGACTTTTCTGTCACAGTGGCAAGGATGTATTGAGTTACCTGAGCTTTTCAGAGATTCAGGGGGAAAAAAAGCCAAATAGGGTGCTCGGCCCAGTGGGAGTCTGGAGTCACTGAAGAAGTGTATGGTGTGCCTATGCTCTCATGTAGCCACTTCAGGTTTGTCTGTAGGCTGTGGGTTGGGTGCGAGTGTTGTGCTGTGGACAAATGCTGAGGATGTGGCCCTGGGTTTCTCTACTTCCACTTAATTAAAATAATTATGAATCACTTCGGCTTTATTTAAAAAAGCTCCGTAAGAACAAAAAAGGAGTCTCTTTCACTGCACATGAAACACTGGAAAAAGCATCCTTGGAATCATTCAGTGTAATGAAAAAGGTAAACCAGAGTTGCACAGCGATGTTTGCTCTTGGTGAATTTGGTGGGAGAGGTGTGGAGGGTGAGTGGGCTGTGCAAGCCGGACTGCAGTGTTTTCTGCCTCCCCCTCAAGCAGCGCATGGCAGGTTACCCTCAGTGCCCACAAGCCCTCTGCCACAGCAATTATTTTAAAATGATTGTTTTGATGGGACCAGAGACTGTGGCACAAGTGCAGGTCCCTTGTTGGTGCCACATTCAATTAAAAGGATGCAGATGAGGCACTCAGCAGGGCCATCAGTGCCCTGTCCAACCTCATCACTCAACAGAGAACAACCTCAGGGACTAGCCCTGGTGTCAGGTGGCCCGAACACGTTGCCCGTTCCAGGGTGGCTTGGTGCCCCGTCCCTATGCCAGTGTGGCGTATGGCAGCACAGTGAGGGGTGGCTGTGGCAAGATTGGCAGCTGGCCGGAGCGCGGGGGGGCAGGTGGCACCGGCCTGGTTAGGGGTGGCGGTGAGCTATGACCGCTATGATGGGCTTGCAGATGTCATTTTCCACGCTACCAGTTACAGCATGTGACAGACACTTAATGCTGTTGCACAGCCGAGCATGGCTGGAGGAGCGGGTGCAAGAGCCTGAGGACTCATCTAAAATTGGTTTTTCTGCAGAAAACCATGTGTTGAGAATCGTGTGTGTTTGTACATGCACAGAATGCACCTTCCAACTTTTCTGCTTATTCCTCCTCATTTCTTGTGGTTTATTTTTAGGTTTTTGCTCTTTTTTTGGGTTTTTTTTCTTGAGTTTTTGTTGTTGGTTTTGTCTTTTGTTTGGCTGGTTTGGGTTTTTTTTTTGTTTGGTTTTCTTTTCCCCCATCAATTATATCCCATTTATTCAAAATTCATCTCAGAAAGTGGCCGTGTGAGCCAAGATGCCTCCTGCTGATACACACAGTGGGCTAATACTGATGAGATGAGCTCTGTCTTGTGCTTATTGTTTTGGATTGGTGTAGAAAATGTCTAAGTGACTGGTTAACATTGTGTCAAGTTAGGGGGAATTATGATGACTTAGATGTGGTGAATGTGACAGTTATTTTACAATTTACCTTCTTTGTCAGCAAACTGAAATTCAGAGCAGAAATATGCACAGAAATAACTCTTCAAAAGTTTTTGTTAAGGAGTGAAAGAACAGGGGGAAAAACCTGATAGCAAACACTGATGAGAACAGGTTTCTTAGCTTTCTAAACTCTGAAGAGTTTAAAATTGGGTTAAGATGCAAATATCTGGCTATATCTCAAGTCATTGTGTTGACTGGTATGATTGGCATGACATCCATTGCTGTTACATGGCAAATTTATCAGATTAATTTCTGGAAAATCTTGCTTGGAAAGGTTTTGTTTTCAAAACTAAAAAGAACAAAAAAAAAACAAACAAAAAAAACCCAAGCAAACAAGCAAAAACCAACAAAAAAACAAACCTGTAAAAACAAAACCACTGCTTTCTGATTTTAATACAAAGAAAAAAGACATTTCCATGGATAAAGAGATGTGCTTTTGGTGATTCATACTAATATCTGTGGTCACTGTTGGGAAGGTAAAATGAACATACTATAATTTATTACTAGAGCTGGCAAGTGAGATTTAGACTGTATTTCAGGATTTCTAACCTGTGCCAGTAACTTGCCAGTATTAATTCTATTAGTAGCACTGTGCATTGTATTAACTGCCTAGCAGATGTTCATATTTTGTTGTCTTTACCTCATTTTCGAATATTTTTCTTTAATTATCTTACTATAAAGTTATCTGAGGAATCATTTTAAAAGGATGCACCTTGCCAATTGCATAAGAAATGGCCATGAAGAAACGATTCTTCAATACTCAGTGAGCGTTCAGCAGAATTTATTAATTGGTAATCTTAAACAATTTTTTATTAAATGAGTTTGCAAGCTCCAGTGTATGTATAGTTACAATGACAGGAGTTCCATATTTTTAGAAGAAACTTTTGTTGGCAAATATGTAAGGTAAAGAACGATGAATATCTGAAAATATGATTGGAGAAGTTCTTCTCCAAGAGAAAAATTCGGAAAACTTAACTGAATTATTTTTTGTAAAAGAAAAGTATTTTTTCATGTTTAATAAGATGAAAATATAAGCCCGTTATTAGTGATTTTGTAGGAAAAAAGAAATATTTTTTTTTTTTTAAGGGGCCAGGTTTTCCTTTAGCCCTTTACTCCCAGTGGAAGTGGAATATGGAAAACGCCTTTGCCACAGTGATAAAAGCCAAGGAATTCCAGGTTAGGATAAAAATGAATGTACATTTAGATCACTTTGTGTTCTTTAAATATTCTTGCTCTCTGTAGATATCTATATTTTTCTTGTCTCCTACCACCTACTGCATTGCAAATGAGGGTTGGGTTTTTTGTTTTTTTTTCTCTCACCCTATAAAAATGAACTTTTCTGGAAGCAAGAATATGAGAATGAATTCTTCTTTGGGCAAAAAGCGTAAACCCAGTGATAGTGTGCTGAGGTCCTGTTTGGTTAACTCAGCTAGAGAATAGGCTTTGAACAGGTCATTTGCACCGGCAAGGATTTTCACTGTAAAATGTTTGAAAGCAGCTTAGCAGGAGAGATCTCAATGGGTTTCCTAAGAAACAGCTTCCTCTGTTCTTAGGCTTTTTATTTTCTTCCTTTCCCTGTGAAGAAGATAGGAGACTGCTGATGTGGACATAGATGACACTAAAATAAGGAACTGGCTCTGCTTTGAAGTTTTGTAACAGTTCTTAGTATTATTCTTTTCAGGTGGGGCTTTGGTGGGGCAAGAACATTGACATCTAACAAACCGTGAGTTGTTTACTTTGGATGTACTCTGTGTGTCTGCTTCGGATAGGAACCAGCATTAGCTCTGCCACTTTTATCTCTTCATATGCAAACTATAGCAGAAAGCTCCTGGGATATCATCCATGTTGTAGCCAAACTGGCAAAACCACCTCCTTTAGCCCTTATGTTAATGGGAGAAAGCAGACTGGAAGGTTAGGCCCGCTGACTCCACAGTGGTGGCTTATCCACTGATCATCTCCCAGGAAGGATTTTTACCTTTTTTTTTTCCTAGGAAATCAGGATTTCCTTAGATTTCCTGACTATTTTCTTGCTGGGGAAACATGTATTATTCATAGTGAAGTAGGACTCTGCTGCATTTGAAGCTTAGAATTGGAAAATGCTCGTTTCAAGTAAGTGATGATGATATAGTACAGCACTGAGTCTAAATGAGAGCTCTATTTTTGTTGCCTTTATGATATTCTTTGAGCAGGGAAATCCTTAATAGTGTTACATTACTCACATTGTAGACTTCCAAATTATCCAATTCAAAAGACATTTAACACTACATCATTTGATAGTGATGATGCAGAACATTCCTGATGTAAAATTGACAGTGTAATTCACTTGAAGGGTATATATTGGTATTACATTATGAAAACCCTGAGTTTCACAATGTGGTGTTATCACTGCTGTGGAAACCACTGGCTGCTCTGTCTACTTCTCTAAGGAGCAGAGAAACCTTGCCCTTGGGTGAAGCAACTGCAAATGCGGAAAAAGAGGGGAAAAAAAGTCCAAACAGAACATTCCCAAAGCCCAACATGTTTGTTCAGTGGCTGTATTCTGGGAATGGGCACACTTCATATTTTAACCGGTTGTGTTTATTTACTGGCTGCCTAGAATGGGTGCTTCACCAATATCTGCTCAAATGATTTAAAAGTATGAAACTAAATCCCTTGACTTGCAGACTGTTGATCCTGAAGCTTCCTGACTTGCTTCCCTTCTTGTTGATATAATTGTGTCATTTGGGAGAAAAGCAGGGGTGGCCAAAATACATCCTAGGGGCAAAAGTCCTATGCTTGAGTGTTAGTGAACCCTTGCAACGTCCTGAAAAACCTTCACTGCCTTCACCAATGTACTTATTGTTTTGCAGCATCAGGCGCTAAATGTGGGTATGTTCTCTGTGGTGAGAACTTGGTGGCCTTATAAGTGGCAGACATGAGGCCAAAAATTCCACTCTTTCTGTCCCCTGTAAAGAAATCCCCTGTATTGGTCAGCAGTCAAACCAAGAACAAATGGGAGACTTTCAGAAGTAGTGAAGTAATAAGAGATCCTAAATAATAGGAGCGAGCACAATACAGACAGCTTTTTTATCTCTCTATGAAATGTTGAAATGCCAGTTTCACTCTTTTAGTGCTCCTTGAAGCACTGAAGACAATTTCAGCATCAATTTTGTCTCCATTCTTTACAAACTCAAGTGCTTCTCTTCTCTCCACCTCTCTACTCATAATTCATCCATCCAGATATACATGGTTCCTCTGCACCCCTACCTTTCCCATTTACACATTTTTCTGTTCATTCACTGCTTTGTTTTAACCCATCACCCAACTAATAAGAAAAGTATAACAAATGATATGTAGAGCAGAGGCATTTTGGATATTCCACACTATTTCAGAGGATATGCACTAGATGAATTTTTCATGTATTCTCAAAGCTTTCTTCTCAGCTCTCAGAATAAGGTATGTGAGTATAGGTACTCCTTGCTGCCCTGATGCAAATGCTGTTGCTGGGGAATGGTAGGTGAGGAGCTCTGGTTAATAATCTGCATTCTTGTCTTAAATAGAAGACAACTTAAATTCAGCAGTGTGTTGGGTACTCTTTTTCTAGTTTAGACTGAGTTGAATACAACACAGTGAAATACACAGTCTGTATTGCAATGATACCATATTCCAGCCCTGAAATACCAAGGAGGTTCTTCATGCCAGTTTTACAGCTGGGAGAATTGAAGAATGTAAAGTTACAGTGGCATTTCCTCCCTTTGATGAGAAGAAGGTCAAATAATAGTCCTTCCACAAAGTAAGAATATGTGTGCCATGTGAAAATACTGTGTAGTAGTCAGATTGGGTGCATTAAGGAATTAGAAATGGAGAATTTGGCCCCTTGCTATCTTGTCATAGGGAACAAGACATTCCAAGCACAAAACTTGGTACTTTCAGTTGCTGTGTGATAGATAAAGTCATTCTGCCTCTGTAGGCAGACACAGTGATATATATCTCTGCAGCAGTGTAGTTGTGCATACCTCTGAGCAAAACACAGTGGGAAGTGAAATGAGTACAAAGTACCAAAGGCAGATTACCATGAGCTCAGCAAATACAATATATATCTAGTCAAGACATAAATATTCAAGAAGTGGCAGAAAATATCAATATGGATGACCAGGGAAATTCAGGAGGAAATCGAGACCAGGGGAAATGCAGTCAAGGCATCTATGATTATTTTTTTTTGTGGGTTTTTTTTTGTGTGTGTGTTTTGCCAAGAAAATCCTACTGAGAGCTAACATCTCATTTCCAAGAAATCTCTTAGGTAAATCAGGAGTGTTAGCTCTGAAAGAGAAGGTATAGGAGGCAAAAGAAAAAAGGTAAGGAAATGATCAAAAAAGCTGAGATTTGAGAATGAAAGGAAAATTACATGGAACGTGAATATGAATAATAAATGGTTACACAAATATAAAGTATAAGGTGCAAGAGGCTGATGAGAGAGACTGCAGGCCCTGTGGGGAAATACTGAAAGGAAACTTGAGACAGAAGATGTGGATATTTATATGAAACAGAATAACTTTTTAAAATCAATGTTCACCATGCAGATTGGCAGGGAGGCTTGGAGGAGTGAATCAGAATCATGATTTTGAGTGGCTTGCTGAGTATTTGGGAAGATAACTTCTTCCAAACAGCTTTAAAATTTCAAGTAGTAGCAAGTAATGAAAACAGAGGAAGTTGTAAAACTTACTGAAAGCTTTTGGCTGTATCTTGCTCCTAAGTAGAACTAATAATGAACAGAACTCCGGTTCTAGGAAACCTCTTTACATCAGGAGGATCTAAAAGCCTGGTGGAGAGCAGGGTAAGGGTACTATAATTTGAATTCAAATTAACAATTTAGCTGGGCTGGAACAGTACTGGGTCTGTGGAATATTGGCACTGGGGTTAAAGAGAGATTTGATCCAAGAGTTAGATCAAAACTGTCAGTACTTGCAATCTTTCAACCACAGTTCTTAAGGACCTTTCCAACCCTAACTTTTCCATGATTCTGTATTTTCTTATTGAACCTGCAGGTTGCATAAGACCTCAGTAAATCTTGTTCAAATGTCAACTGGGTATCGAAGATATTAAAGGACAGTAGAAAACAGATGAAATTGTAGAATGTGGAGGCTTTTAAAGTGTGATGCAAGCCTATATACATACCCTTGCATGCAGGTAGCTGAAGCTAAACACTTAAAACTAAATACCTAAGGAGTTATTTCAGCACCAATGCTGGCTAAATTTCAGATTTATGTTCCACAAGTACAAGACTGAGGAGTTAATTAGACTTGCTGGTGGTACAGCATTAAAGTAGATGAAGCTACATTATTCAAGTGCCTTACTATAGTTGCAGAAGTCAAATTCTAGTCAGACTGCAAAAACCAAACTGGTCCAGATACTTATAAACATAAAATAGCTAGTGTTGGTGGGCTTTGTCTGTTATTTGGTTTTCCAGTTGCTAATAGTTTCTAAGGTTGATTAGATCACAGGTAGCTCATTTTCTCAAGGATTTTAAGATAAAAATTTAGTCTTATTCTACAGAAAATATTTCTGCACACAGAATTTTTTCAAATGGATAACTATTGTGGTCAAGTGCATATATACAGGTTATTTAAAATGTTCTAACGTAGGCAGAACAGTTTCAAAGTTGAATTTGTTTTCCATTATTTATATACGTGTACAGAAATGTAAGTGAAAATTCATTTTTTAGAAATGGGTCCTTTCTCCTGTAAAATTATTATTTTACAATATTCTGCCATTACACATTTCCTGTTTTCCCTCCTGTTCCATTCCCAGCTTTCCTATAAAATTTTGACTGCTGTCTTGAAGCAATTTTACTTTGATGTAATAACAGGCTTCTGTAGAGTGTGATTCAATCAAAATATGTCCACTTGGTTCTTACAGATTTCTCTTTAATCCCTAAAGTTTTGACCCTCATGTGTAACAGACTGCTGATTTGCTATAGAATTTGAATTCTTGAAAAACTGCAATTCTTGGGAGAGATATTGGCCAAGCAGATACTGTAACTGCCATCATTATGATCATAATGGTGACCCACTGAGAATAATAGGTCAATTGTCTGGTAATTCAAGATAAATAAGATTTCTTTTAACTCTAATGGGTATATCAGAGCTTAAAGAAAAAGTAAGGGGGGGATTTCTGTTTTCTTTGGAGAGCGTGTGTGTCTGTGTAGAAGCAGGAAAAAAAGAAAGATAGTATTCTGGTCTTGATCAGTTATCAGTTGAATGTGGCTTCACTGTGATGTAATGCTTATAGCTAGCAAAGAATTAAAAGATAAATGAGAAAACGGCATATGTTTACATGTAACCTTTGAATTAGGAAAGATTCAAGCCACTATTTAAAATAAAGTTAGGGCAAAGCTGGACAGATACAGACTGGTCAGGGAGTCAGAGCTTCACATGTCCAATTAACTTCTCCGAGAAGGAGAGATAGTCAATGAGACTTGACAGGGGTAAAGAAAAAGACAGAATGTATTGTGACTTCGGGAGGCTTTGTGACACAGTACCACCCAAAAGCAAGTACATTTCATTAGCCAGTATGGGATTGATGGTGAAATTGGTCACTGGATACAAAAGGGCTCAGAAGCTTGGATCACAGTGAGTAGCAAACTGCTATTCACTGGTTAATAAGAAGTGATGAATGAACAGCTGCAGAATTGGTGTCCAGACCAGGTCAGCTTTCAGTACAAGATAGAGAATATAAGCAGAGCAGACAGTGAAGCATTAGCACTTGTAGTGAACAATAATCTTGGCCGAGACAGTTCTCATCAGTGAGTTAAAGGGCCCTGGCTAAATTAAAGCATAATTAAAAAAGTATCTTATTTTGCTAACATATTGAATTATAAACTAATGAAAATTGTGTGGTTTAAAAAAAAAAAAAAAGCAAAAAAAAAAGCATTTCTTTAAATGAACTCATGCTAGAAGTCACACTGGATCTGAAAGTTGTGTTAAAAGAAGACAACATATCAGATGGAATATTAGAGGTGTTCAGTCCCAATACGCATAATTCTTAATAATTACATACCTTGAAATAATAAGAGCAGATTTAAAAGTTACATAGCATTTGGATTCCTGTGTTCCAGGAAAAACTGAAGAACATGAAGTATGAAACTGGTCATCACTTTTATTTTCTCAGATTATTTTAGGGTATATGAAGGCACAGCAGTTATGCTTGTTGTTGGACACTGACACGCAACTCTTGGTGTGAGGTGGCTGTGTCTGCATGGGTTAGTGCAGAATCCCTCATCTGAGAAGATGAGAGGATATGGAAAAATATGGTGCAGGTTAGTATTCCTTTGAAAGTGTATGTGGATTGTCAGTCAAAATTCACTGAAAAATCTGTGTGAGGCTTGTCTCTCTCCTCTGCACAGTGAATGCTTATGTTCAACTGCTGGCTTTCTTCACCAGTGCAGTAGCTTTGTGCAGAAGTTGTATGCTGGATGGACAATAGGCCCAAGACTTCAGTCTCTTTGCCCTGTTCTAATATTGAGATTATGCTACCAGCAATATGCACAAGTTAGGGGTGAGATTTTCCGAAGCATTTACAATTGATTTGTGTGTGCTCCTTACTAGAAAGCAGTGGTAAAATTCCCTTTGACTTTAATTGGAGTCTGTACTGAGTACTTCTGAAAAACCAGCACTAATGCCTTTCCTCTTGCCTTTGGCCGTATCATAGAGTCATAGAATAGTTTGGCTTGGAAGGGACCTTCAAAGGTCTTCTAGTCCAACCCCTTTGCAATGTGCAGGGACAATTTCAACCAGATCAGGTTGCCCAGAGCCACATCCCGCCTGGCCTTGGATGTCTCCAGGGATGGCGCATCCACCACCTCTCTGGGCAGCCTGTTGCACTGTTTCACCACCCTCATTGTAAAAAAATTTTTTCATCACATCCAGCCTGAATCTCTCCTCTTTTAGTTTAAAACCATGGCCCCTTAACCTATTGCAAAAGGCCCTGCTAAATATAGATATACAAAATCTGTTGTTTGATTTCGGTGACTAAATTAAGTAAATTAAGTAAGTAATTAAGGGCAAAATTATTAGGCGACAAAACCTATAGAAGTGAGGCAGGCCTGTGAGGAGAAAAGAAAAAGAAACCTCAGTGTGAAAGGAGCTCACAGTTCCTCTGTGAGTCTTTTATTAAAACAGCAATACTTGCAGGTTCCAAAGAGGTTAATAACTATAGAGAAAAAGATGTATACAAGTGTCATGGTTTAACCCAGCAGGCAGCTAAACACTACACAGCTGTTCTCTCACTCTTCCCTACAGTGGGATGGGGATAGAATCAGGAAAAAAGCAAGTAAAATTCATGGGTTGAGGGTAAAGACAGAATTTAATAAGACGGAAAAGGGAAAATAATAACAATGATAAAAGAATTACAAAAGAGAAAACAAGTGATGCACAAGGCAACTGTTCACTATCTGCAACTGATGCCCAGACAAGCAGTGGCCCTCGGCTAGCTTTCTCCCTAGTTTATATACTCAGCATGATGTCATATGGTATGGAATATCCCTTTGGCCACTTTAGGTCAGCTGTTGTGACTGTGTGTCCTCCCAGCTTCTTGTGGCCCTCAGCCTACTCACTGGTGGGGCAGTATGAGAAGCTGAAGAGTCCTTGACCACTGCTTAGCAACAACTAAAACATTGGGTGTGTTATCAACAGTATTGTCATCCTAAATCCAAAACACAGCACTGTACCAGCTACTGTGAAGAAAGTCAACTCTATCCCAGCTGAAAACAGGACCACAAGGTAGTATTTCTGCACTTTGTCTTGATATGAAATCTGCGTCCCTAGATGAAACCCTTCAGCCTAATAGAATTTTCCTTTAATTTTTTCACTGTAAAGACATATTCCAGTGAATCATGCTTAGCTTGGCTGGAGGGTGGGCACATTATTATTGATCTTCAGATAGCCAGAGAAGCCTGTTTTGAGCATTTGCAAAGTACTTAAGATGATTATCTGTTCTACTGTGGAGTAAGTTGCCCTATGGTATGACCTCTCCGTTTGAGAAGCTTGCTGTTGTATCTTAATTGACTTGTGCTCTGGACTTTTGACAAAATAAAATAAAGCATTCTTCTCAGGAAAAGTATGATGTATTGCATGGCTTGGATACAGAATTTCCAGATGTAGCAAAGTCCAGAAAGAGCCTGTTACCAGCAAGAGTCTTACAATGTCTGAAAGTAAAGCTTGAAGCATCTTAATTGAATCTAACAGAGACTGGTAGGCTCTGTTTCTCAGTTCAGTGAAGAAATCTTTTTTCTTAAGTGATATTTTTCCTTTCTCTAATCAAGTAATTATTAGGCTAGTTGTTTGTTCTCTCTTTCTTATTTCCCCCCTTGTTCCTGACTGCTCCTATTTTCTCATTCAGATCATTCCTGGTGGTTGGTATAGCAGTGACTGCTGCTGCATACTATGCTTGAATAGCTGCAGGTACTAGAGTCCTGGTTTCCTACTGTGCTGGCTATTTCTCCCATCTGTGCCTCCCAGCCTTGTGCTCACAGCAAGTTCTCTAGCAAGACCTAAAACATGCCCCAAACCCTGAATAATCAACTTGGCCTTCATTCTGGGAAGCAAGTGTTTGGTGCTTAAAACACTCAGGAGAACACAAATTAATACTTGGGGCAAAATTATAGGCATGATTCATCTGTTGAATTGGACTCCAGAGACAGACGCTTTTTATTCAAAATCTAAATCATGTCTGGAGTGTCTGGACATATTACCTGAGAGTTTGATTTATAGGAGGCAAGCACCACATGGTATTAGAACTGTTGTATCATTGCTAATTTATGCAAGCCCTCAAACGTGTTGATTACCATGCAGAAACTGGCCTGACTGCAAGACTACAATCATTAGCTTTTTGTTCTGTAAAACAGGATTCCACCAGTTGGACTACAAAATTTTGTATGTTTTTTCTATGGTTGTTTTAGCATAAATAATACTTAGTCCATAGAAATAAATTTATAGCCAATACTGGTTTTTTTTCTATAGTAGTACTGGGGTTGAAAAAACATCTATATCGTTTATTTCAGAATCAGATTCTCATCCCCAGTTGCAGTACCATACGTCAAAAATTGCTTCTGCCTTCTGTGGTGCTGATGTGGTCATAAATGACTGTAAATAAATAATAAGAAAAGATTTTCAGTACTCAGAACTGTTTTGCTTTAGGTACAGTATGTTAAGTGATTAAAACTAAACACAGCCTCACAAATATTGCCATTAAAAATCCTAAATAGATTTTTTTCCCCTTGCATACTAGTGATTTTGAAATTAATTACAGAAGAGGCAAATTACCCCAAACAAATGCTTCTACTTCTGGTTCGACTGATGACAGTGTGAGACCTGAAAAACCTCAGATGCTCTATCAAGAACACAATTTTTTAATTTAGAGGAAATACGAAGGCATTTCAACTAATTATGAAGGAAAAGCCTACCCAAATGCAGCCATACTGTCACAAGACTGTGTTTGAAAAAGCAAGAAAATTAAGATAACTGACCGAATTCTTCACTTGCCCACATGGACAAGGATAAGTTGGCTGCCCAGACTCTCTGTGGGTTTTGAAGCTAGCCAGAACACTGTCATTAGACTCTGAAACAAATTCCATTCAAGTGAAAAAAAAAAAATGTGGACAGACTTTACTGTGCCTGGTGAAACCTATATTAAGGTTGGATTTTAAATCTGCTTTGTAACTAGATTAGATTTAGGATTTTTAAATATTCAATAAAAAATACTGGATTGAGCATCCCTCTAAAAGAATTTTTAAAGCACCAGTTTGCTATCAGAATCCAGTAATATCCAAGTGTGCCACCAGATTTCCAGGATAGTCTTGGGAAAGCAGTGATGAAACAATATTCAGCAATCTGTTTCTGCCATGATAGAATCATAGAATCATAGAATAGTTAGGGTTGGAAAGGACCTTAAGATCATCTAGTTCCAACCTCCCTGCCATGG
>WTXV02028325.1:0-10311 GCA_009823435.2 Nymphicus hollandicus | reverse complement strand
AGAAAGAAAAAAAGAAAGAAAGAAAGAAAGAAAGAAAGAAAGAAAGAAAGAAAGAAAGAAAGAAAGAAAGAAAGAAAAAGAAAGAAGGAAAGAAAGAAAAAGAAAGGAAAGAAAGAGAGAAAGAAAGATATCCCAAAACAACAACAACCACCACCTTATAAAAAACATGTAATGAGATTAAAAAAGAAATAATACTACCTAAATGGCTTGTCCATATAGTAATCACCAAAATCTATGCCAATTAAGTACCATTTCCTGAAAGGGACTGTAGGTGACTGAAAAAAGGTTTTAAACTGAATTTAGGCACCAAGATCCTTAAAAGTAATATAAAAGGCCCTTGCTGCAGTAGAACTCACCAGAAATGTTAGGTTTATTCAATGCCAAGTCAAAAGTTCTCCTAGGGACACTAATTTTACTCAGCAACTTTATACGCAATGTATATGCTTTACTTACTTTCTTCAAATTGTTTTCATGAGCCAAATGTTCTTCTGTTTTTATAGACTTGCAGGTATTTAGAGTGCTTTTTGAAATCTACTTTACATTCTTTCTTTTGTAAGTCCTGCTACATTAATCGAAACTTTATGCTTAAAGATACCTTTAGAAATCTGTCTCTTGTTGTATAAATCACTTCTGACAACATAAATCTGTTTAGATCCCCAAAGTAACATAAAACATTTTGGCAGAGGTCTTCAGAACAGTCTAAATAAGTCAGTCAGAGTTAAGTGTCTGATAAAATCCTAGCAGCTTTTACATGTTAAAACTTAGGTTTGTATTTCATTTTTCCACTTCTGCAGCTGCTTCTTATCTGACCCTAATGCCATCTCATTGTTTACAAATGTTGATGCCATCCTACAAGTGCACTTTTATCCATAAACAACTTGAGGAAGCAACTTGGAAACATAAATGTGTTTTGGTTTATTTTTCTTTAGACATGAGAACTCCCTCTGGGAGCTACAAACAAGCACTGAAGTGCTACTGTATCACTATATTTACAGAGGAAGTTACGCTGTCTGGAAGCCAATTGCTCTGGAGCAAACATTGTTCTTTAGAAAAGAATAGGAAGGAAAAAAAAAAAAAAAGATGAGATTCCACTATAGTAACCTGGAGGAAAAATAGGGTTCTTTTAGTATGAACCTTTCTGATAACACCAAAAATGTGAAAGTTTGAGTGTCATGCTACAGATTCTATTTTTTGATAAGTGAAATATTGCACTTTTGGCAGTGAGGTTTCAGTGACAGAACACTAAGGCTTTGATTTGGACCCCTGCTTTTCTCTACAACTTTAATCTGTGTACACTGCAAGAGTTTCTTTCACATTTGTAGTAGCAGTCCTGCGATTGATGTCAGCACCTATTATTATAGAAGAGAACATTTAATACTGAAGGTTCCTGGAGCTCCCATCAGCTTTCTATGGTATACCTGCTCTGTTGACATTTAATGTCCCTTAAGCCTGATATAGTCTGATAACTTTAACACGTCATGTGCTTTTTCGCTGAATAAAGAATTTTGTTATCTCTGCTTCGCCATTAAGATTGTCACTATCTACATTCACAGTGCTTGATTTAGCCACCCCTTTTAAATTAAATACAGATATATAAAAAGTAGAAATGAAGGATCAGCATAATGTCATACACAGGTAAATACATCCTGCTAGAAAATGGTGAATGCAGATAGGTTAAAAAACAGTGGATGAAACCATGCTTCTCTGATTATTGCATCCACTTGTGTGGGTCTGAACCCTTTCCTCTTTATTGCTCAGGGCACATCACTTCAGGAGCAGATGTAGATCAGAACCCCATATTCAATCTGATCTGTAATTCTTTCTGCGTTGGTGTCAAGTACCAGTTGTTTCTGAGGAGATGTTAAAGCAAGCTGCCCGCAGAGACTCCTTCTTTCTAATCCCAGACACAGAGTGCTTGGTTTTTGCTCTGAAACAGAAGGAGCTGTCACCTGGTAATACCAGTATCTGGCTTTTCCATAGCTTTCATAAGCCTTGAGGGTTTTGGACAGCTGGCTGATCTGTCCTCAAATATGCCAGACAGCGGCTTGGGTCTTGGCTAGTAATGAGACATTCATGTATAGAGGCTGTTTAAAGTACAGCCACTACTGCAAAAAGTTTGACAGTAAGCTGAGTTTGGCCAAACCAGAAAGAAAATAAAATGACTATGAATTTGCTAATGCCATAAGTTATAACCGGAATAGCAAGTTGCATTTCAGGTAAGTTCAAAATTATGAGCCTCTATAACACTATTCCTTTCAAACAACGTCTCAAATGCTCTAAGACAGTAGCAGGGTAGGTAACATCTGTCCCATTCCTTGCAGACAAGGACAAAATTCAATAGAAATTCTGTAGGGTACCTAAACCTGCTAACTGCCAAAGAGCAAAGGGAAATAAATATACAGATCCTCATTATTGCTTTGTTTGACCTGCTGCTATAAAGCAGTGTATTTTCAGAGAAACATGTTGTAAAATATGATGCTAAATTGGCTTTTCAAAAACTTCATATTCATTCTGCTAACACATATTCTGGAGCAAAGACCCAAAATAATTGTGTAGAATTATTATTATATCACCACCACTATTATTGGAATCTCTTGCCAAGCAGTTATTTATATAGTAACTAGAGGGAGAAAAAGATGAATTTTGCTGATATAACATGATGTTCCAGATCCTATGTAGTTAAAGCTGACCAAGATGGAGACAGAGAATGTTGCATCAGTTGAGATTTTCTTTATTTTATATTTAATTTTTTTGTTACTTTCTATACTGTTTTATAACCCAAGTGCAGACTCATGCCTAGTAGAGTTTTCTGTGTTCTTAGTAATACACCATGACAAATATCATGTTGTATAGGATGATCTAATCTAATTGTTTGCTTCTGTTCTTGAACCAACAGTTAGAGGAATTTTGGGTGCTGTTTTAATGTCCTTCCCATGTTGTACGTTGCACTGATAACAAAGTAAAATGTCACTGTTGCACAATGAAATACAGAGGTGCTGAATGCTATAAAATGCCTATAAATAAATAAATAAAGTATAAAGTTAATAAGAATGACAGAATTGCAACCCCAAGCAAAAGGCCTAAACTACAGCTATCCTTAAATCCAAATCCTGGCAATTTTGTATTCCTAATCCCACACAGAGTATAGTAAATTAATATATATACCAAGATCTCTCTCTCGCCAACATCCTTTAGGTATTGGAATTTAAATGCATGTCTAGACAAACACATAAATATTGGTTTTAGCACTAATTTATAAGGAAGTTTATAAAACTAAACTTAAAAAAAAAAAAACCCTTACTGTAGAGGCAGTCATAATTTTTTTATATTGATTTTCTGCAGGAAAGCATGCAGGTTACAAAGTTGCAGGAGTTTTTTGTTCTAAAATGCCAGTGTAGAATGTGGAGTGCAATAATCATTTTGGTTGTGCTTTGAGAGTTCAGCATGACCTCATGGGTCATTGAATTCATTTCACTAACTCATCACAAACTACAATGACAGCAAAGTCACCTACTGTGCCACCTTCATCTAAAGTAAATAGCATGGTGAATTTAAACAGGTGTTTTTGCTCCCTCCAGTGCTTCAGAAAATCAAGTTATTATTGGACCTTTTGTCAGTTTTGAGAGTATCTTTAGAGTTCATCATTCATGCACACGTAGACCATTAGTGATGACTACTTAATATATACCTAGAGAAAAGGATATAGAAGTATATCATCATAAGACAATGTTTCTTTATGTCTCACCAATTTAGGGATTTCAGCAAACAGCTTACTGAGAAATAAATGAGAATACTTCAAAACTGAATAGCAGAAAAATAAATGTTCTTGTTTTTCTTCAGCAAGACTACTAATTTTTCTGATGTTTTAAAAAATATCCTTTTATTGCAGCTTATTTTGAGCTCCTTGAAAGCTTGCATTTATAGAAAATGAGAATAAAAGTCATGCAACTGTCTTTAATGAGTCACATCGTGTCAAGAAATGCAGCAACATGTTTACAAACCATTCTTGCTACTGCTCTCTAATCCTTTCTGTCTAAAGACAGAGGTTCAGTTTGAAAAGACGGACCATAAAGCTTTTGTCAGTAAACAAAAATTACAGTTTCAAATCTATAGCTGGCCCAGTCTGTCTTTGACTTTACCTTTGCTTTTACGAATATCAAATGGAGGCACTAAGAATTTTCAAAATATACTGCTGTTGTAGGTCACTTCATCTTTTGGATGCCTTGGATATATTTTTCCAAAGTTTAGTAGCTTTGGGCTTTTACTGATCTTCCTCATGTTCTTTATATTTGGAATTTCAAAGAAGTTACCCCAAACCTGAGACTTTCAATTTCTCCTTCTTCAATATGTTCATTTGCACTTTACAGAGACAGAATGCTTGGAGGGATGAGGTCTTATCAGACAGGCACAATGTTTTTCTTCTTATTCATCAATGCTGCATTTTCTGTAGGAAAGAAAAGATAACAGCAATGAGCACTAATTTTTCATGTGCCTCTGGGGCTGCATTGGACTGCTGAAAACATGAGATAAGATCACCAGCTTCACTGAGAGACTACATTTACTTTAGGTATATGTATAAGAGGCTCAGGAGAGAGAAAACTGTTTACATTCTGGCATCTTAATGTATTTCCATCTTTTTTTACCTTTTCTTTCTCCTTGCTGCTGTAATGATTCCCCGCACACATTATTAAAAGGTGCAGGATGTATAACAGCTTCAGTGACATTACTAATACATGTCTATACAGTAATGAGGAGACTATAGCAACGTCTTTGAGGTAAGTGGACTTTTTGTCTGTACATTGAAAAACCATGTCAGAGGGGAATTTACTTCACGTATTTCGCCTGGCAACAGCCTCAAATTAATGCTCCCTTCACACACACACACACACACCCCCCCACATAACCTACAGCTTTCTCAAAAAATACATTTTCTCTGTGCATGAATGCTTTCACAGGGCTTTTGATTTCACTCAACTGTCTATTGAGGAGTTAACTATCACAAAATCATTTAACAGCCCTTTGTGTGCTATTCTTTCCACCTGCTAATTTATGGTTCTTTCTCATGCATGTCTGCATTCTTGGAACTATCCTTTGGAGACAGCTTCCTGCTTTGAATGAAGAGGAGATCTTGGTTTGACCTTTCTTTGTGTGCACGTGTGTTTGTACATGTGTGTGAAGTAGGCCCCTCACTTGAGAGGATTCATGTGCCTTCATCAAAGATATCGGACATATACTGAAAATTTAACTTAGCAGTTATAGTTTTTTTCCTGACATACTTACCAATCATATTAGTCAGCACTAGTTGTTTAGTACTTAGTGTTCAGAAGGTAATCTTTTTTGTGCTAGAATAAGTTTAGAACACCTAATTTATAATTCTATTGTATCACAACATTTCCCTGGCTCTGCATGTGGTTACATGAGAATGTTTAACCCTTTTATTCCTGTGGCATTATTTCTAAACTTTGGCAGACTGTGTTCATTTGTCAATTCTATACATATACTATACTATAGGAATGATTATTTTTTATCTCACCCTCTAACCCTCTCTCCTTTTTCTAAATCTTGTAGTCACACAAAGCATGCTGGTTGCTACATTAGGTTTTTGAGAGAGATGGTTCTTTTAACTTCTTCTGACAGTGTTGGGCTCCAGGATGCTGGATTTTAATTTATTTGTCCACATTAAGATAAAGTACTTGCAATTGCAGGGTATTAACTGATTATTTGTAGCACAGGTCTATATGGCATTCATGTAATGAAAACACAAATAAAAAATAATATTCCTTTTGAGAACAACAAGTAGTAAAAAAATAATTCTGTAGCAACTGTTTGAATGATTTGATATGACACAGATTAGTGAATAATACTGGGGTTCATCAGCTGATGTTTGTCTTGAAACTACTTATTCTTGCTGCTAGAAAGCAAAATTCATCTAAAGACAATCAGTTTCTGTAGTGAAGCAGTCCACATTATCTTTAACTATAGAGAGGTCTCAAGGAGTTTGAAAAGTATTATAACAGTACTATGATTTGATTTAATATATTCTTCACAGACATAGCAAAATAATTTTGGGAATCTGTGAATACAAGAGGCATTTCGAGTTGGACACACTCTATATTCCTTCTCAAATAATGTAAGTGGTCAGCCCTGAGTTTCTGTCCATAGGTCAAAACCCACTTCTGAATAGAAGGATACGTATATGTATTTTCCAAACTGTAAAGATATTACAAAATTAGCATATTTTATTAACACATTTTTTACACTTTCTTTAGATTAATATTTTCTTTGTTTGGTGTTGGGACAAAGTGAAATTTATGTGGAGAATGAAACAGCAGCATCACCTTCTCCTGAGCACTAAGTTAAGAATTAAAATGTGTAGATCCTCAATTTCTGCTTTGTAAGAAAGACGAATCTGACACTCTGCCAGATTAGGTATTTAACTGTCCAAACTAGGGGAACTGGGCATGTACAGAAGTGCATCTTCAGTTCCAAAGACATTGGATAGTCAAAAAGTGAGACAAGGATGCAGCCTGGGCACCAGTAAAGGTTCAGTGGCAGCTGCATGGGAATTTCTAGATTGCAGCTTGCAGTGTATGTTCCAAGTCCTTTACTGAACCTTGCCATTAAAAAGTTGTTTCCACTGATAGAAATAATCTTTTTGAAATTGCTCTCATGTTCTGCATTTATTTCCATTTTATTCTCTTTAAGTATGCTTGAGCATTTCATACTTGGAACGATGAGTATGGGTGGTATTCTTCCTTCCTTTTGCCGAACCTTTGTGATGTTATGATGTATCTCATGTCCATACAGAAACAGAGAGATTAGTTTTGTTTCCATTTTTACCCAAATCATCAGTAGCATTCTATGACATATACAAGAAATGATAGAACCTCTTATACATTTCCTAGACAACTCACATACATACTGTCTTTCGAGATCTCTTGTACTGTGCATGAATGTTGTTAAACATGAATGTACCCTGCATGAATGAAATTAAAGAACAGGTTATAGAATAAGTTCATTACCTTCTTGCATGTCATTGTCCAAGGCATTGGTGATTTCAGTAAATTGAATGAAATATTCAAAGCAGCTTGCATCCTGTCCCATCCAGCAAAGGCATAATGAGGCAAATACGCAACTCTGCTACATCTATTGACTCTCATCATGTTTTCATTCCATTTCACTGATTTTATTCTGAAGTTATAAAATATGGTTTCACATTTTTAACAGCCTCTGTTCCCCAGCAAATATGATGCAGTGACAAGAACTTATCTTTTTCCTATGTAATCTGCCACAGACCTATTATAATCTCTTTTTATATGTTGGACATTTTACTTAAAAAAAAAATAATAATTTTTTTTCCACAAATTGTAAAGTGTTACCCTTAAATGGAAAATAGAAACCTTCTAGCGGCTAATGTAAGGCTTAGTGAAAAGATATGTAAGGAAATCCTTGGCTTACTAGTTCCTCCCTATCTGTATGTTTTTTCTTCCAATTTCATTTTTCTAGTTTGCTGATTTTTTACCTTTTTGCTTTTTATTCTTATCATCTGATCCTTTTTAGCAGTGTTGTAGGATCTACTCTGTGTGGCAAATAATGGTAGCTAGATTACATGCCTGCAGAGTTTTCACTGTCAATACTTCAGATTTAAGGCTGGGTATTGATAGTGTGCAGTGCTTTGTTTCAGAATTGCTCTTAAGCAAAGGGTAATATCCCTCCTTTGCTTCTGCAATAGAATGTGAAAAATGTATCTCTTAATTCAAGCAGCTTTAAAGCATTCTGCCATATACTCCTTCAATGGTTTCAGGTCCTCTACTCTGTTTCCCACACCAATATTTTTTATTTTATAACCTTCTTTTGAGGGTCCTAAGTTTTCCATTTCTACTGATAAAACTGGGAAATAATGTAATTTATTATATTATAATCACAGTGCCTATAAATATACATAACATTTGACGCAGGCTATAAAATCTCTCACAGCTGAACCTCCAGTGGCTTCTACATGTTTCAGGAAAATTTATGACTGTCAAAACATAATTTTAATGTAAGAATTAGGAGAAAATAACAGTGATCATACAAAAATTATTTTTTAACCCTCAGATTTTTCCTATTCTAATTGATGCAGTTGAGGTGAAGAAGGTAAGGAACACTGCAGATTATAAATAGAATTCTCTGCTATTATTTGCTGTTATAGCTGATAACATCATAAAAGATTTAAAAACTTTATACAGTCTTTCACACCCTTAGCTTTGCTTCTGAAATCTGAATTATTTATTCTTTTACTGGCTAACCACTCTGCCCTGAAACCACAGCCTTCCAAGCAACTTGTATGAACTCTGAACTCATTCTGGTTAGACTCAACATAATACTCTCAATGTACTTAGCATTACTTGCCCTATCCTCCAGTATGTGCTATATAACTTTTCCAGAACTATTTAATCACATATATCTATTTAGTAAATAATAACAAGATGACTGGTATTAAACATAACAATTAAAATGATTTCCTTATAAAATAATTTCCTTCAAAACCTTTTTCTCTTTGGTTTTGCTAAAGAAATATATTTGATATTTATTGCCTTCAAAATGGATGTATACTCTGGGATCCAAGCATAAGTCAGCTGTTAACTGAGGAATGATAGCAAAGAAACCACTTTGGCTTTTCACTTTAGAACTATCCACTGTCTGCATGCCTCCAACTTCTGTGCTACAAAGTGAAGAAATGGACCCATAGTCTGCCACATTTTGGAGACTTCTGTGTTCTTCCTTTTGGCACTATTGCCTTTCATAGACTATATTTCTTGGTCAGCTCTTTTTCCCTCTTCTCTTCTAATCTCTTTGGATGACTTCATTATACCTGAATAAGCCTGACACCTCCATTTCAAGTGACAATATATTTTGATCAGAAAGCATAGTATATTATAGATAAGAGCAGATAAATCTAGATACGTTTTAGTTTACTCAGGTTGCATTTGCAATTGCAAGTAATACTGCAGTCCTACAAAGGAGCTTGAAATATCTTTTAAACTTGGCTCTGCAATACACTCAGTTATTACAGCTTGGACACTGTGGAGGAATGGGGATCTATGAGTGTTGCCACCAGGAGGTAAATAGCTGGTATCAAATGGCAGTCATGTTTCCTGTCTTGAGGACAGCATCCTAAGTTTAACATGCAAAGTAATGGCCCTTACCCTGTGGTTCCTAAAACAACTGAGCCTAAACCAATTCTTCTGAAGCTCCTTTTATCCCATCTGCATCGCTACAATGTAAAAATGAACAGAAACAGTTATTGAGCAAAAAAATAGTGTAAGTAGGAGAAATTACTGTAAATACACAGGCTATAGTGTCAGAAAAGAGGTGAAGTTTGCTTTCCCACAGTCTGGGTCTTACACTCACAGAGCGATGTAGGTTCTTTGACAGATCAAAGGAAGGAGTTTATTTTGTATCCCCTCTGTCAGTAGAGGTATTAACAGGGTCTTCTTTGTACAGAAACTGTAGCAACCTCTGGGAATACAGGATGTATCAAATTTGACTGAAACTACTCAGTGCTGCTGTGGGTTCAACCCAGCCGGCAGCTCAGCACTCACGCGGCTGCTTGTCACTCCCCTACTCTCAGTGAGATGGGGAAGGGAACAAGAAGAGCAAAAGTGAGAAAACTCATGGGTCAAGATAAAGATAGTTTATTAAGTGAAAGAAAAAGTAAAAAACCCAAGTAATGCAAAGGCAACTACCTCCCACAAGCAGACTGATGCCTAGCCAGTCTCTGAGCTGTGGCCTCCTTGGAAGACAAGTTCCTCAAACCTTTTCTTCCCCTATCCCCATTTTTTACTTGCTGAGCATTATTTTATATGCCTTTGTGCTGAGAGAACTAAATCAACACTGTTTATTGAGATTCCTCATACAGAAGGTGGATAGGTTTTGAAAGATCCATTATTTTTCATGCAGGGAAGACTGTATTATGGAAAATTGCTCACATATTCATCTGTTAATTATACTATGACTTGTTTTTTAACATGTTACTATTTGTTTTGTCTTTGCAAACAAAAAATGGAAATTTTCCAAAAGGTTAGGAACATTTCCACAACAAGACCAAAGCTTAGGTACTCATAACTGATTGTAGCTTTCTGGCAGTCTCCAGCATGTGGAAGAAAACAGAAAGCTGATATCAAACATTGAATAATGCTTTAAGATTTTGGAGAGGTATCAAAAATATATGGTTAAATGGATTTGAATTTATCATTCCATCTGCTAGTGAATCTTTTAAGTGAAATATTCACAGTTGTCAGAATTCCTAATAAAATAAATTTCTAATTT
>WTXV02028323.1:0-12801 GCA_009823435.2 Nymphicus hollandicus | reverse complement strand
ACAAAACATTAAAGGTTGTAATCCTATTATTCCATTTTTATACATCATATATACAAGGTCAGCCAATTACTGTAGTGCAATTAATGTTACATGCTGAAAGCCAAGTTCATCAGAACAGCAACCACAACATAAACAGATATTTTAAAACCAGATGTTGCAAGTAGTACTGGAACTGCATCAAAGTGCAAGGATTTTAATTTACATATTTTGAAATCATTCTGTGAAGCATATTTTTGAAAGATACTTTCTAAACTGATGTGCATAAAAAACCCCCAAGATGTATATTGATGCAGATGTTTTTAAAATTTAGTCTTTCGGAACCATTAATTGCATAACATTAATTGCTGACCAATTAACTATAATGTTACTTTTGAAGGGGACACACCTAAGAACTTCCAAAACCAAACTGCAACACCTAACATCTATCAAAGCACGTACACTGGCAATAAAAGGTAAAACATGCTGAAGGCACCTTATTTAAAAATTTTATCATGATGGTCATAGCTTTAATATAAGAAGCATACAATAAATAAAGATGAGGGGGGCTAGACTTAGATGCTTCAGCTAAGGCCAGAAAATTAACAGTATTTTGTATCATCTTTGCCAATTTGAGTTTCCCAGCTAAATCAGAATACTTAAATGTTTGCAAACTTCAGAGCTGCACTGAGATACTAACAATAGTGAAGAGACTAAGTTTAGAGCTCACAATCTCTAAACTGTGACTAAATACTTCAGAATCGGTTCTATTTGATCAAAACACATACAAAGTTCAATCTGACAAACACACCTTCGTACAGGCCTTGTAGTCAAATAAACCGCTATTAATTTGTTGTAGCTTGTGTTGAAAACAATTTCATTTAACCTAAGAAAGAATATTGTTTTCTACTTGGCAACCATAAATCTAACAAATTAAACTACACTTGCCAGGATCATGCAGTTTGACTTGCAAATTTCATTCTTTATTTACTCATTAGACATTTTTAAAATACATTTTGTGATAAGCACCAAGAGCAGCATTTTCAAAACCTCCTCAGCCTAATTCAGCTCAAAGCAACACTGCTGCAAGTTTTCTACCATTTTCTGGTTAAAAGATGGCTAGAAATGCATTATATATGAAAAATCTTATCCCAAACCCTTTTAGTCAGATGTAGAAAATAAGAGGAGGTGGGGGAGAGAGGATGGGTCAATACAAAAAAACGGAAAGACTGACTCAGCAAAGTATTTCTAAAGATCTGATGTGGTGATAAAGAACTTGGCACCAAAGCACAGTAATGGAGGGATGAAGAACACATGTTAAGATGCTGCCAGGATTCATGGCAGTGCATGAATAAAAATGCCTTTGGTTTCCCCTATCGAAAGACTAATGATTTTCTGTATTTTGAACAAAACATAAGAAGGTTATTGATGAGAACAGAACCCCTATGTAGGGTAGAAACTCTTCTGAATTAATTCAACAGGAGTGCATAGCTGTATATAATGAGCAAAGCAACAAAGCAACACATAAAAAGACAGCATGTCATGAATGGAGCTAGTAATACATCACACTATGAAAACCTAAAAAAAAAAGTTTATTATACATTAGTCAATACTGCTTTATTTTTGTTTGTTTTGGTTGTTTCTTATTCCCCCAAGTTTTCTTGATATGCTTATGATTTTTAGAGAATGGGAAATGTTATTCTCTTTTTACGAATACATTGCTAAGCTTCTGTATCTATGAAAGCTAATGGTAGAATAAAACCAGCTTTTAAATGTTGCATGTTTTTTAAAAATGGTATGGAAATCAAGATGGAATGATGTAACATGAAATTAAGCTGGTTTTATGGCTTGTAGGTCAAGTCTGGCTCAAATTTAATCGTGGGTAATTTTCTACACACTTAGAAAATAACTGCTGTTGATTTCATTTGAAAACTTTAACTGCAAACCCAATCTTTCTTTTTGATGTTTTCTTGTTTTTCAAGAGTGAAAAAAAAAAATTAACTTACCTGAAAAACACAGATTTATAAAACATGACAGTCGCACAGTAGCTAACAGCTGCCATGACTGCATATGCTTGGAAAAATACTGCTAGCAGTTAGTTTATAGCTCAAAAATAATTACTGATTTAAAAGAAGCTACTCTATAAGAACAGTTAGCATAAAACCAGATACTGGCTTGGGCACAGAATTTTCACTATGAACTGAGACAACTCCTGCTGTTCCACACTTTTAAAAATTAGACCATCTTTTTTGCTTGAGACAAAAAACACCCCCTACACAAAGCTATGCTGGAACACGTATAAAAGGAAAGTTTAAGCCTTTTATCAATCATGATCACATAAATCATGTTTTTTTAGAGTTACAGTAAGATAAAAATTGGTCTGCTACAGAAACTGATCACAGGCATTGCATGAAGAGGAAGCAGCTGCGTGAGACTAAACTACTTAAACTACCTACCACCACTTACATACTTTACTGACACTCCTTTGTCAGGTCATTTCTCTCTCAGCATACATTGCTCATTGCAATGTCCCCCTTGTTATCTAGTACTGCAAAAATCAGAATACAAGTTTTCAATAAGAGAACTTACATCAGTATGCCTATTCTTTCATTGTGCATACATAAGGAGGCCCATAAATGTAAGGGCAACATATGTAGCAATGCTAGTGCAATTGCTTCTCATTCAGCTTTTGTCTATAAGGGTAGCACAATGATAGCTCACGCTTTCAGACATGAGCATCCACTTGGAAAACTAGACAGTGAGCTTAGAGCACATCAGCTATAGCTTCATGACTGCTTGAAAAACATGATCTTAATTCTTGAACTGAAATAATCTAACTTGCATCTATTGTGGGGCACATACCTGATGTAAACTGTTACTCTGAAGTGACTGATACGGTGTTAAGTACATGCCTGACACATACAGCATCCTAGTTTCATCCTTGCCAGCTTGTTTCGTTTACCCTGTTCTTTTAATATGACAATTCATAGAGGTTAAAAGAATTACTGCCTACAGTAGCAGGCTGTTCTTATCCTGCAAAGGCCCTTCTATCACTTGAAGTGGGATGAAGAAGGTAACATTACTAGAGATGCACCACACACAGCACTCAACACAAAACTACTCTACCCCATTTGAAGTCAGCTGCATAATATTTAGGTATTAGTCATATGTATGAATTTGATTTACCCAAATCCGTATGTTTAATAAAAATTCATAGTATTGAGAAAATGTACGAGACCAATGTAAAGCAAAAACATGAATTAGGTATGTTACAAAACAGGAATGTGATGACAGCAAAACCTGGTATAGCAGTCTGATGCTGTACCACCTAGCAAAACCAGTCATGGGTTAGCATTTCATTGGACAAACAGACAAAAAGGACAAAAGAGTGAACTGAGATTAAGAACTAGCTATGTAAAACCACTTCACAATTAGTCAGTCATCAGTCTAGTTTGCAGAGAGAATCACTAATGAAAAACTGGCTGCATGTACTCTCTTTAGATTCAAACATGACATAACTCTTCAAAAGCCAGAAGTGAAGGAGCACTTATATGACAGACAAGCATCAGTTTAGTTGCTCAAATTCCCAGTCTGACTCAGAACTGAATACAGATCCAGTGGTTTCTTTTGTTTTAATTTCAGAGCAAATTAATTTAACAGACATAATGGCAACAGAATCCACTTATTCATACTGAATCAGATCCTGGATCACTGACATGCTCGTCCTAGAATGGGCCTTAGGGGACAAAGTATAAAAATATCCTACAGGAAGAAGGAGGGGGGGAAAAAATAAAGCCATCCAAACAAAAAAAAAAAATTCCAAACCAGACACTAACCAGATATAGGGTCATTTCAGCCAGGCAAAAATTACCTTAACTCATGTATTATGTAGGGTATAGACAAAAGGCCAACTGCAGTCCAAGTTTCCTATCATACTGGCATTCTCACAGGCCACACTTCTGAACAGGACTGGAAAGGGGAAAAAGGAATAATACTGCAATTGCCAGCAGTGCTTCTTTTATATAGATTTTTTCTGAAAATCAAGTAAAATGTGTCTGTAGTTGTAACTGCACGAGAGGAACTGTTGCCATGGCAAATCAGAAAGTCAAATCTAAATCACAAATTTGTTCAACATACCCATGTTTCAAAGATACATCATCTTCTTTACTTGCCAATACTGATGTCATACTTGGCATGTTTTGCATAATTGAGTGTCTGAAGTGGTCATTTCCTTTTTTTTTTTTCCTTTCACTTACATTTTCACCTTTTTTTTTCCTTCACACTTAAAAGTAACTTTGTAGCCAAGGGCTCTTTGTAAATAATACTTCTGAAAAAGTATATAACAAAGTAAATTAATTTACTCACTTCACAAAGACTTCTGTGCAGGCCATGACTTGCTCATGACAATAAAACACAAGCATATAAACAGCAGCCCTTATAGGAATTCTACTTTCTAGGTTGCAATTACAATTATGGGAAATAAATCAGCTGAACTCCCCATGTTGACAAGTGGGTCAAGTTGAAGTGAGCCCAGCTCCCCTCAGCTCAGTTTACAGCTCCCTTCAGCTGATAAAACAAACTTCCTGTTGTATCCTCTGCAGCAAAGTCACTGTCAAACTGTCAGCCAAGCTAATAGGCAGAGAGACATGAGGATCTGATAAGGCAATTCTCTTTTCCAAGAAATTAAACCAAACAAAGAAAGGTTCTGTCCTATTTGACCTCTTATTTTCTCAGTAAACAGTTTCTAAATCACAAAATAGAGTAAACATTTTGGGATAGCTTTTTATGGTTTTCAATGCTTACTTGTGAAAATATTAATACTCATTGAAACATGTAATACAGTTCCATAGTGCAGTTACAATCAGACTGATCTTTACTGATTCCAATTAATGAAAAAAGCTGCACTACAATCAGTAATTCAGGGTTTCCCAGATCAAGTTCATCTGTTTGAAACAAGCACTGTTAAGTATGTTTGAGTTAAAAGAGGTTAAAACATAAACAGATGAGCCAACAGATGAAAATATGAGGTACCTGGTAACGTAAGTGTTATACCTCTTAAGGTGAGCCTCCTTCAAAAAATACCAATTTAGGGAAACCTAGGAGAAATAACTGTACACAGATAGCTCCACTCTACAACAAGATGAACTTGCAGTGTATAAAGCATAATCACCAGGGTTGAAAGTTGTGTCCTAGGATATCTGAAGGGGAAAATTGAGAGGTATCAACAAAAATGCGTCTTCAGAAGATCCATTAGAGTTCAGAAATCTTCCTAAGGGAAGTGAGTTTAAAAAAAAAAAAAATCCAAACCAAAACAAAGCAGCTCAGGAAACTTAAATCATACTGGAAGACAGACTAGATATGTTCGATAATGACTTTCCCTTGAGTCACTTTTCATCTGTGACAGCTGTATGCTCAGCATCAAATAATGAAAGTTTGCAGAGCCAAGGCTATGCCCCCTCATCTTTCAGCTTTCAAATATAAACTATTCCTCATGTAGCTTTGTTTAAATGCATATAAATCCTAGTCGCACCTTTTTGAAGGAGAAAATAAGACACGCAAATTCACCCTTACATGTGTAAGGGCAGAAAAGTGTTGTATTACCAAAGATATCCTTTTTTTTTTTGCTACTACTGGAAGCCTCTCCACATCTAACTTGACAGTTGATTGTACCCATCACAGGTTCAAGTCTTTTGAAATTATGTAATTTTTCCAGCTACACTCCCTCAAAAGTATTCTGAATCAGAAGAGCAAATAAGCAGTTCTGCATTACAAAGCTGAGATTCGTATGCAGTGAGTTGGGGTTTTTTGACTGAAAAGAATCAAAACACTTCTGCAAGTGCGTTTAATAGGCAATTACAAATATTAAAATGCATATTAAATGCATTTTAAAATGCTACAGAAGGCAGCTGTGACTGCAAGCATCCTCATTAAGAATTTGGTTTCAGAATTTAAAAACTAAATATTGTATTGATAAGCCTTCTGAAGCCCAGTGTTACAGCTCCGCATTTATAAGATACTAAGACTTCAAGTCTCTAATTATCTTATAGAACAGCATGAATGCCATTCTTTCTTATTACTACTTTAACTGACTGTTCATAACAGCATAAGCTACAATCCTGTTTCCTTTTGAGCTCTTAAGGTGGATCACTGGGTGGAAAACAAAACTAAGCTATTTTAGTTACAGGTGAAAAGTTGCACCAAGAACCACAAGTCATGCAAAGTTTTCAGTTAACTTATCTAAAGGACTGCAATGATAAACTCTAACTTTAGGTAAAAATAAGATACGCAAAACAATATTACAGCTATGATTTTTTTAAAAATTAAGAACACAGTAGTTAGTGAAATAAATGAGTTTGCTTTCCCTATCATTATTTTATTACTATTTTCTACATTCCTATTTGCTCTCGAACTTCTTCATTTATCAGGAAATCAGTCTCCAAAGGCAAGAAGCCTACACTTTAATAGATACGAGAAAAGAAAAGTCACTCAGTTGTGCCAAGTCCTCCAAAACCTCAAAACATTTATGGTTTGCACTAGCTTTCCGTAACTCCCACTAAGTTTTTGCTGGTCCAAAAAATAATCTTGCAAGGTAACACATGTCTGTCAGCACTACTTTTTATCCATAGCAGTAACTGTTTAGAAATAGAACTTAATCTTTTAAATTATTTGATCATCTATATATAAAGCAGATTTAGTTGTGAAAAAATAAGTCACATATCAATATTTGTTCAGGATTATTTAGGATTTTGAACTATTTAAGAAAAATCAGGATTTTGACATTTTCAAGATATTTAAGATTCACAAAGAAATAGCCTATTATCATTTTTCCTAGTATTTAATAAAAACTCAGCTTAAAAAAAAAATTTTCCCTTTTCCCTGACACATGGAAATGTCTATCAGACAGTAACCGAGTGGCCTGCAAGTTGGTCAAGAAAAAAACAATCAGTACATCTCCAAAGCAATGTTCCTAAAGCCAACTGAAATCTAGCTTGGCTGAGGCTATGACTAGATATAAGTTTTCTTACTCCATGGTACCCATAATACAGGATTCAATGATCAGGAGTGATAACCCTGCAACGTACAGAAACTATGAAGAACAGAACAGCAGTAAATGTTAAACCTATAGGGGATGGCCCAGAACTGCCACTCTTATCCAGCACAGTCCGTAACCAGACAGCACTATGGCAGCCCACAATGAGCTGTTACCACAGAGACAGTTTTATGCTTCAAGACTGTGTGTGTATATATCAAGATATATACACATATATAAGTGGCACAGACAACTAAGCTAATCTCACTCGTATGTTGAATTTTCCCTAAGGCAAGCAGAATATAAAGGCCATCTGATTTCTCAAGTCAGAGTGTACTGAATATTTATATAAATATTACAGTCTGACTATGGGATAAAAATCAAGTTTTTATGTTGCTACAGCTTTTAAGTCATCATAATATTATCTCCAGTTCAACATTTCCTCTCTTTTCTCATTCTGTGGTCTAAGCAGTTTCATCAAATGCCTCCAATTCCTGTAAGAGACACCTGGTGCCATCTTTTGCAAATATACCACAACAATCAACTTGTGACCAACACAATAAAGATTTTTGGCTCATCAGACACTTTTAGAAGAGATTATGAAGAAAAGCAATATTTTTAACATTAAAATTCAACCACACCTATAGATAGTGTCTTTCCTTTTATACTGTATTTAGTAAGTGCAAAGCATCTTTACCTGACAGAGCATCTTGTGCTTCAAAAAATGTGCTGAGACCTCCTTTCACATAAGCTAGACTTCCTTCATTTTTCTTATTGGCTTGTTTCTTCAAATTCACAACAGCCATTTTGAGCTGATCAAAACTGAAAACAAACAAGAAGACCCCTGTGACATCTGAACAATGAGTAAGGTCAGCTAATGAATAAACAGAACAAACTACTGGGAAAATAAAGTCAGCTACTTTTGCAACAACTATTAAGGACTGAATAATTGCTAACAAGTGTGATTCTCAATAATGACAGTTTGCTCTTAGTCTAAAGAGTTTTTCTTAGTTTTTAATCCTAAACGGAGGGCTCCTATCACTTGTGCTGGAATAGATTTCTTTATAATACATTTTGCTTTATTTCCTGTTTCCATCCACTGGACAGAAATCACATTACTCAATAGCTGTATTGGTCTACTTAGGCATTCAAGCTGTACTTACCACAAGCATTTTCAAACTAACAAAAATCTATGCAGTTCTCTTTTTAAGTACTTTTTCATGTTATTTGATTTAGACATACTATTATATGTCTAAATAGTTTATTTATATTTGTCAGGATATTGCCAGGAGTTGGGGGGAGGGAAAGAAAAAAGAAAAAAAATAAATAACCCATGTTATTTTGATTGCTTAAAAAGAATTTCCTTCAAGGAAAAAACAGACGCAAGCTACCCAAAACATCAATGCACCATACATCTAGCATTCCCAATACCTGAGGTTACACAGAGGACAAGAACTAAACCATAGCTGCGTGTGTCCAGGACAACAGTACAAATGATACAGGGCAGATAATTATACAATTCCAGAATATTTCTAAGACTACACATTTCTGAAAAACAAAATGAAAAAAACAGGTCTACTTCTTTAAAATGCTACTTATATTCAAAACATGACTGAATTCACCCTATTCCTTGAGCCATTCTTCCTGTTGAGTTTTACATAGCATTTGGAACTTTAACAATAAGATTTAGATTTTATAAACCAATATAAACCAAATTAATACGCAAAAAAACCCACCCCAGCTTTCATTTAAAACCCAAGAAATAATACTTTTTATTCCACTGGAATACATGGGCCAAGAAGGCCATGACTTGCAACTGTTGACATGCACCAACATGCATCAGTGGGTTTACTGACACTATTATATTAGAGGTATAACCATTACATATGCTATTGTTCATATTCCATGAACAACTGGTAATTCTGATTAGATTACTTTTTTTATCAGTTCTTTCCTGGGTACCTTTCTCAGAGGGCCTCTTCCCATCCATCACAGAACACTAAGCACATGAGCTATCCCACTTTATTCCAGTGATACGCTTATCTAATCCCCACATTGCTTGTTTCCCAGGCTGCACGTGAGTGCATAAAGGCACTTGTGGTTAGACCCTTACAGCTGGTTTTGTAATTCCCAACAGCACTCTCAGTGCCATCACTGAACATGGAGAACTCTGTCCCTCATTTAACTGCAAGCTGTTATGACCATTCCCTGCTATTCCTAATTTGAAGTCCTTGTCACCAAAGTGCAAATCTTTGGTGACAAGTGCAAAATGCAATGATGCTCCCACCCCACTTTTTCAAAAGAATCCCATTTCTCGCTAGCAGTCCTTGTTCTTTAGTAATGGATCCATGGCTACAGAAGTAAAACACGCTGACTTTGAAACCAGTGGTACAGCCATCTGTGAGCCTACAGAACCTTAACCCTACAAGGATGCATTCACCACCTGAAGCTTTCCCCTTCACCTGTAATCAAAGGTGTTCTTCACTTTTGTCCCCAGGGCTTTGCTATCACTCTTGATCTGTTCTACATGTCTCTTGGCAGCATCACTGGTGCCCGCACGAACAAGCAACAAGATGGCAACAGTCCAAGGGCCTCAGGTAAAGGAAATTTCTTAAAAACAGCTACATCAAAAGCGGTTTATTTTTTCTCACTTTACTATTCCGTCAGCTTTTTTTAAAAACCTGATGACCCCCTAAATTATCAGATTGTCATAGTTCATTTTGAATCACTCCTCTTAGTTCCTGGATTTTAAAAGATGCATATATATTGAGCAATAAGATTCTCTTGCTGCTGTTTTGGCTTTTAAATCTACCACCATTCTGAGAGGAAACTGAAGTACTTCCCAAGTAGATTAATTATTCTTTCTGGAGATCCTAAAACCAACCACCACCACCACCACTCCACAACAACCCCCCCCAAGCAAACAACAAAACATCCAAAGCCAACAAAAAACCCCACAAGCCACCAACCCACAGCTGTTTCTACCATAAACAACAACAACAAAAATCAAATAAATTTGCAAAGTGGTATTTCCCTTCAAAATGCTCATCAGAATACCCAGCTGAAGACAACAAAAAAGGCTCATCATCTCTACTAAAAATGGCTTCCAGTATTATTCAAACATATGCAGATAAAAGACTCAGAACTCAGTTATACATGCAAAAATACATTTACATAATACATTAATGTAAGTACATATTATGAACTAGATTTAAAAATTAAAATGTTAATAGTGAATATTTTAAGAGATTTACATCAGAGATATTACTTGTCCAATTTCTTTTACTATAGCATTTTCTACAAGTGTGAATTAAAAGCTAACTACTACTATTAACAGTTTTGCTCTGAGTTGTCTGTTCAGTGCCCTTATCCTCAGCCTCTAGTCATCACTTAACATGACTAGAGTTTCCACTTAAGGCCACACTGCCTAACTTCTCGATTCATAACAGGCTTTAGCCTGAAGACAACTTTCATCTATCATGGGCCTGGGGGGGATGGGGGGGAAGGAGGCCAGAATTTAGGTCTGAGTAAAAATTAAGTTTTCCTCATAACCACATTGAGCAAACTGGTTGATTTCTAGCCAAGCAGAAACAACACAGGCAGCAAAGAATAGGTCCATTACTTTAAGTGTCAACCACCAATGACAGATCTAATGTATAATAAAATAACATGAAGTAACTTGCATTTAAAACAATAATTTATGATAGCAACAAACCTTGTTGTTGAATGATTCTCAATCAGGTACCAGGCAGCAGAAAAGTTTTCACTAGTAAAATCAGCACTCATCCCAGGAAACAGTGCCTCTAAATCTTTCTGAGGAAATCTGCCTCTGAAAAATGAATATTCATTTATTCAGTGAGACATTCTTGTGAACAGCTTACAATTAAAAGTGTCACATAAAAAGCAAACAAACAAACAAATAATGTCTGAACAAGATGTAAATATAAACTTTTATCTCACCATGAAATTAAATCTGGCATTACAGGCACATGCAGCGTGACTGGGAGAGATTGAAATCTAATCTGAGTAAAACTAATTTTACCATTTTGATTTCACTATTACACGTATGACAGAAATGCTGTCAGTACAAAATGCTTCTAAAGAAAGAGAACTACTGCCTTCAAAAAATGAGGCTAGACAGACTCACCACGGTACTAGTAATACTGAAATGCAAGACCACATTATAATGCTGAATGTACTCAAAATCAATTCTACCTTTTAAAGAGGAAAATCAGTATACCAAGTCAAGTAAATAGGAGAGAATATTCTCTAGAAGCTATGAACCAGTGTCTATTTAACTTTAAAACAACAGGACATCACCAGTTTGACAGCTTATAAGTGATCTTACACTATCACTTCTATTAGTTCACATGCACGAGAAGTTCCACAGAAACATGAAAGAAGATACTTGGAGCATTCTTTCATTATATGCAAACACTGAAAGAAATCCTGAGTTAAAATAATCCCCTTGCAAAACAATACAGTGATCTATGTTCATAATACACAAAGCATAAAGGAAAAGCATGCCATAAATGAGATACAGTATGTTTTGTTTTTACTCAGTCTTACAATGCATAAAGATAGCATGCAAGCCAATTTCTTGTGAAAGCAGATTCTCTACAACAGCTATTATTGAAACTACAAGTAACTTCTAGGATACTTGTACAGAAAATGTATTCCATTTATTTTAGGTCAGTGTAATGCAAATACTTAAAGTACTTTTTGATGAAAACATGATTATCTTCATCCTTCAGTCCAGACACATGCTGAAGGCTTTCATTTCACCATACATCACCAGGTGCACTGACCATTCTATTCTTTATTACCAGCTGCATCCCATCTCCAGAAAATAATCATGGCAAACAAGTTTACTGTTGGTCAGCCTGAATTGCTCAGGCAGTTGGACAAGATGATCATTGCAGATACCTTCCAAATGAAGCATTTTAGCCTATTCTAAAAATGTACTACATCACTTTTGGATTACAACATCAAACTCAGAAGTCAGTAACATCCCTCTCTGACACCTGTAAGTTAGGTGAACTCCACTATAAGAAGTAGACTGTATGCAAAAGCAAACCTGCCATACTTTGCATTTGAATTCAAACTTGGATGGGAGTAGCAATCCAGTGTCAGATATTGGAATTACATTTAATACACACGCAAAGCCATCCGAATGGACATAAAACCAATGATTTGTTAGTTTTTAGGTTGGTTTTTTTTCCTGTAATCTAAACATATTTCATACCAGTTAAAACTGGTTTTAGTACAAAAAGCAAACAGCAGATTAAGTGAAGTGAATCTAGAGGCAGGCACATTAAAAAGTACAATTATAAAGAAACAACAGTTGTTTTTTCTAAGTTGCTATTCATATCCAAATGACCATTAGCACAAGCAGGTATAAAGGACCTACATAAATAATGACATGGCACAGGAGTCCTTTATCAGTAGCACCTGATTAAAGCAGGGGCATGAAACAATACTTTTAATAATGGGGGGGGGGGGATAATCAAATGAGATGCAAGAAAAAGATGACAGATATGAAAAGGAGAGATGGGAAAAACTGTGAGAAGCAAAAGTAGCAACTAAAAATGAGGGACCCAACATTTCTGTGTTCAATGAAAAAGTGGTAAGGTCAAAGGAGGTGACCCTGCCCCTCTGCTCTTGTGAGACCCCACCTGGAGTATTGTGTACAGTTCTGGTGTTCTCAACGTAAGAAGGACATGGAGCTGTTGGAGCAAGTCCAGAGGAGGGCCATGAGGATGATCAGGGGGCTGGAGCACCTCCCGTATGAAGAC
>WTXV02028322.1:0-31211 GCA_009823435.2 Nymphicus hollandicus | reverse complement strand
ATGTTATAGCATAATTAGAAAAACAAAATAGAAGTATTCATTAGAATATAATGAATATATATCATTAATAATTAATATATATCATAATAAAATATATATAGTGTTATATATATGTTACTGTTCTGTAATTTTCCTCATCTGTGCAGTGGATGCATTTATAATTCCCTATTCTTTTGATTCGTCCTCCTGTCCTCTTTTCCCTGGACTAGCTGATGAATGGATCGTGGCTAACCCGGAGCTGACAGACAAAACGAAATTTACTATCAATGGCCTGCCAACTGGCTCAAAAATCCTTGTGAGAGTAAAAGCTGTGAATGCTGCTGGTGAAAGTGAGCCCAGGTATCACCCACAGCCTATTTTAGTCAAGGAAGTGATAGGTAAGATCCTCCTGCCTACGCTCACCCACAAAAACACTCTGCTTCCATACTTAGCTCTGTCTTTTTAAGGCTAATACTTGTTGGAAACTGATGATACGGCTTTACAGAGCCATCGTGCGCTGGCTAGAAATCATGAAACCATCTTTAAAGAAAAATCATAGCTCTGTCTGTTTATTTCTAAGATTTTATTGCTCAGGCTTCCAAGGTTTTTTTTTTGTTTTTTTTTTTCCCCTGCAAAACTTGAACTTGATGCTGCTTTTTTAAGTTATGCTAAGCTTCTCACTTATTCTTACCACTATAGTATTTGTCACAAAAACCAACAGTGTGTAACATTGCGGGACCAAGAAATCTAAGATACCTCACTCATTAGTCTCTTCTGGGCATTGTAGGCCACAGAGTCTTCTATTTGTATTGATGCCCACCAGTTAGAACAAAAGATAAATGTCAATCACAAGCTTTTGGCATTTTTCAGAACCTCCAAAGATTCGTCTACCAAGACACTTAAAGCAAACCTATACTCGGAGAGTTGGAGAAACTGTGAATCTTGTTATTCCTTTCCAGGTAAGAACTCAAAACACTGACAAGAAAATACTCTTTTTTTTCTTATACTGCTGCTTTTTAATTTATTTCAAGTTAACTTTGATAGGCCAGTGAATTAAGTTCTGCAGATGTGGAAACACACTGAAGTACATAGATGCTTGAAAGCTTTTATGCTGACGTCCCAAAGAAATTAAGTTAAGCCAATTAATGAATTGGGTAACTAGATTAGACAGACTGGTTTGTCATCTGTCATCCAAAGGACACTCACAGCAGATATTACATGTAAGCTAATTGCAAGTACATTGCAAAACAGTTACCCTGGCAGTAGCTGGATACAACATCAAGGGTGGGACTGTAGTATTTAATCATTTTCTGGTCATGAGAGAGGTAAAAGGAGGAGAAGAGTGGGCAGAGTTTCATTGTCTCCTATAGAAACTGCAACTTTTAAATTCTTGAAAACACAACTATAATATTACAATTTCTAAGGATACAGCACATTTTTCCATGACATTGTGTTAACCTTCATTCCCATACCTTTTACAACAACAGTGACTGCCTATCTACCTGAAGGGTCCTTATTCTTATAAGAATTACAGAAGAATTCATTTCTATTTCATGTCTGCACACATAAAGATACTGGGTGAGCATAATCTGGCTTCTACAAGGCTGTTAAAAGCCTAGTAAAAGCTTGATCAGCAATATACTACAAGATACACTGCTCTTGAGAAATTAAAGGAATATTGCATGGTCTCTAAGATAAGGCATTCAAAAAGGTGTGAGATTACCCTTTCTGGAGGCAAAAAATGTTTGCCTCTGGAAGGCAAATTCCACAGTAAAGCAGGTGGAATCCACTCTGATGTAAGTATCTAAATTGGGCATGACTAGGCCTAAGAAAATGTCAGACAAGAGATGTCAATCCAGCCTACCTAACAACTATTCCAACTGCTCTTTGCAATGAAAGAAAAGAGTTTGGGATGCCTGGAGGTTTGGCCCACTTCTTTTGTCTTTCACTGGCAGTGTAGAGAATGTAGGCACTTCCAGAGGGTAAAATACTGTTTTGCACTTTCTGCATTTTTCTCCTTTTTCTTTTAGAAAACTGGAAATTCATTGTCAAATTTATCCAGAAAGTTAATTGTCCAATTTAACCATAATATGTAAATATTTTCAGTGTCCTGAGGGGGAAAAAAAACCAAAAAGGAAAGAAAGCTGCATTTTAGGTGAATTAATATGATTGCAACTGAAATGTTACATGACTTAAAAGAGAATTCTCTGTTTCTTTCAGGGTGTTTTTTATTTCCTGTTTAGAAAAAATGGGAAATAAACCCATTTTCTCTCCACCGCCTTTTCTCATATCATATACAAATTATATACAAATTTCAAATCATATATAAAATCATATACAATTTTTTTCCTGGCTTCTTACAGGGAAGACCAAGGGCAAAAGTATCATGGGAGAAAAATGGTTCTCCAATCGACAAGAACCAAATCAACATCCGCAACACTGAAAATGACACCATCATCTTTATCCGAAAGGCAGAAAGGTGCCACTCTGGAGAATATGACATGAAAGTGGAAGTAGAGAACTTGGTGGACAAAGCTACGATAGATATTCAGATAGTTGGTAAGTTTTAAGAAATAGAAATAAGTGCATGCCAGAGAAGCAGACTCCAGTTATTCCAAGGCCATAGGAAAATAGAGGAATCCCAAAGAACATCTTTCTTTACAGTGATAACTCTCCAAGTCCAATTACTTGGATATAGATTTGTGGTCTCTAACTAAACACAATGGCTGGTGTTTGTTGGAACATGTCAGTCTTTTTTTTTCCCCCACTGTTATGCTTTTCATGTTCTTGTCTATTCAGGATGCAGGATTTTTCCCATTGCGTGGTATCCATAGCCAGAAATGGCAGTAAGTTCATAGTAACTTTGTCACACATGTAATGTGGAAGAAATCCTAAATGTTGGAAGTACATGGAAGTAGGATATACAGACAAGAAAACACCTACTTTCCATTTTTACCAATCTATTTCCTTGCATAATAGGCAAAACTGGGAGCACAGCCTTTATAATAATTGTCCAACTTTGCCTTTTAGGAACATATCTTCCACTGGTTTTAATTTTTCCGAAACATCATGTTCCTACACAATAAAAGAGCATATGCCCATTATAAACTGTACTCTCAAAGTGGTCAAGCTAAGTTTTCCATAATCCTCGCATATCCTACCTTTGAAAAGTTTTCTTCTGCAGCTTCAGCTTTCTTTTGACATTGGTTTTGGCATATCTGTGTTTTAAGAGAGAGAGAAATAAAACTAAGTGGAAGACGTATAAGAAAGAGACAGATAGGGAAAGCAAACAGTGGGAAATGTCAACTGCTGTATTTTCCTTACAGATCGCCCAGGCCCACCAGAGGTTGTAACTATTGATGATGTCTGGGGAGAGAATGTAAATTTGTCATGGAAGCCACCAAAAGATGATGGCAATGCTGCCATTACTGGCTACACTATTCAAAAAGCAGATAAGAAGAGTATGGTAAGTAATAAGGAGCTGTTTAAAAGGCTGATGCACTCATAAATTCTCCCTTTTAAAAATAAAACCCTTACATGCCTACAATGATGTAGGTGGACAAAGCATTGGTTAGTCAATGTTCGGAAAATCTGCAAGGCATCTCTAAAAATCCTGAAAATGTCTTGTTCACTGTATCTAAACCCCAGAAATGGGAGTTTTCAGGTGATGCCAAAAAGGAGGACTAAAAAGGAAAAAATAGGTGGATTTGAGGGAAGTTAATTCTGGTTTGGTTTTTTTTCCCCTTTTTCTCAGTAGAGAAAATGAAAGCCCAAAATATTAATTCTGAAGTCAATAGGTTGCTACTAGAATCAAAACATAGTTCTGGGGGTTTTTTAAACTTGTAATGGCACATTGTATAACTCATTACCACTCCTTACTACCCCTGGCAAAATGATACATATAAAATTCATAAACTGCTTTGAAATTTAGAGATGAAAAGTGCAATGTAGAGAAGTTTATTATTTTAATTAAACTAACTTTAATTTTATAGTTCCTTAACACAGTAGTTAGATTCCTACATTTAACACTTACTGCAAATTTAAACACTGGATATTTAGGACAATATTTTGGGATTTGCCATATCTAAAGGAATCTTTTTGCCACATGCCCATCCCTTTAATACGTTGATCTGCTTCATGGTCTGATCAATTTATTCTTCTTATGTCACTATTTCCCTTCCCACCCTTCATTTTTGTTTTCTCTTCAGACTGTAAGAAGACATGTTCTCTGTACAGTGTCCAGAACAATGATGTCCCTTGTCTCTAAATTACTGTGTTAAGGAGAAAGCAATAACAGCGGTGTCAGGGGTCCAGTGTGTCATTGATCATTCTGGTCATAGTTTCTCCACATTCTTTGTGGTGGTGAATTTTGCAATTCTGGCACAGTTGGTCTTCTACAGAAAACTGTTTTCCCAAAGGGCACTTTGGCTCTTAAAGATGACAAAATATCAATGCAAACTGTGGCATGGGAAACTCTGCACAAGTTTGTCTTTAGGAAAGCAAGAAAACTGTATCGGACATAGTAAAGCAAAGCAAAAACACTGCTGTGGTCATATTGCACTTTATATGAATTCCATTTTTAGCATTAACTTCTTTCATCTCGGTTTGTTATTTTAGGTATTGCGTACTAGCATAGAATTCACATGTCCTGTTTACTGCTGCAAGACTAAAATGCTAAAACCCACCTCCCTGTCTGAGCCTTTAGATATCAGAGGACCTCATGCATAAAATTATATTTCTCATGAACATGCAACCTGTGGAACAGGGGGCAGATTAATGCATTGGTCTCTTGTGAGTACATGTTACAGCAGATGAGTACATGCTACTACTTTTCTGTTCCAGCCTGCAGTTTTCTTATCTGCAGCTGTTCCATCTGTCAGCAGCACAGGCTAAAAATGAAGGAGCCTGCCTTTTCTCACATAGTACAACCTTTGTATTACTGGATTTCCTAAAACAAGTCCTCCCAGCTAACAGCATGCAACAATCCAGTAGATTGTACTTTCCAGTCAGCCTTCGCTGCTCAGCAGTGAATGTCATATTGTCATTATCACTCATTTCATTAATTATTGTTAGCTTCACTATTCTAGTATTCATTAACATTCCCAAAGAAAAATCTTACTCGATGATCCTACCAGACAGTAGTTAATGGCTTAGAGATGCAGGGCGCTGCAGGAAGCTTACTCTCTGGTTTTGTGTCCTTCAGGAATGGTTCACAGTAATGGAGCACTACCACCGCACCAGTGCCACCATTAATGAGCTCATCATAGGAAATGAGTACTACTTCCGTGTCTTCGCTGAGAACATGTGCGGCCTCAGTGAGGATGCAACAATGACCAAAGAGAGCGCTTTGATTGCAAAGGATGGTTAGCTAATTATCCATTCTTTGTCAAAAGGGAAGGGGTGTGTTTAGAGGCTGGATGGTGATTAGAGGTAAAGGTCATATCCTTAAATCATTCCAATGCATTCCTAGCCCCAAGCCCATGTACAAGTAACAGTTAGGGCATTTCATATTAGGACTTCTTGCTTTGTCACATAGTTCATAGTTGGAGTTACTTTTTATCAAGAGTGGGACATTTTTCCCATGTTCTGACATTTTCTATAATCCTGGATCCCAGACTTGTGTCACCTCTGGCAGATCTAAGTCAAGAGCTGGAAGAGGATTAAAGCAGCTGTTCAGTTAGAACTCGTGGGTCACTGCCTCCCAGTGGAGACTTGGCATCAGTCATTGCAAGTGCTCCTGTCCATTTCAGGCTGGATCCAACAGATAAGCATAACCCCTGCTTCACATCTCTTGCAGGTGGAGCTGGAGAGATTTTGAGTCTGCTGTCAGAAATCCTGACATTTCAGAAACTGTCAGTTTGATATGGTACTGTAAACTTTAAATAAATAAAACAGAAAATAGCTGCCCCTTTATGGAAGGGAAATTCTACAGACAGGTGGTTTAAAGGAAGAAAATCAAACCAGATCACCTGAATTTGTCTGAAAGGAAGGAATACATGACTGCCATGATTCAGAAGACAGACAACCTGTACAAACCATCCTACGCTGCACTGAAGTCAGTATGAGAGCTTGGATCAGGTTTCAGTGAACAAAGATGTTTAACGATACCTATGCACAGGAATAGATCTCAGTCTGTCCAGCTGTTTGAAATGCCAACTTCATTTGTGGGTGAAAGTGATTTATTGATGATAACCTCAATTGCAGGGCAGGGATAAAGTGTCAGTAAGAAACTAAATTTTACTATCATGTCTTCTTTGTACAAAACCTACATCCATTCAGGTAACTGTATTGTTAGTGCACTGTATGAAGCAGAAAGAAAATGGATTTTCAGCTACAGTACCAGTTTGTAATCAGAGCAAACTGTGAAAAGTAATTGGCAATAGAGTGAACAAGGCTTGACAAGACAGGCATCCTGCAGTATGTCAGTCAGGATTCATCCTGTTCTGTAACATGCAGGGCACACCGGCAAAGACACAGGATAAATATGCATTATTTTGTGTACCACCTACTCAGGAAACAAAAAAGAAGCTCTCGGACATCTATACTACAGCATGACCAAGGGCTATAGTCACTTCACAGACCTACTTCCAGCCTCCCTTACAAGTGCAATCACCAGAGTCACATCAGTACCTAAAGCAGCGCAGATCAGAACTGACTCTGCAGCTGTTTAAGATGGATGGGTATTTAGCTACATGGCAACACTCTTTTTATAAATGTTTTATTTTCATTTCATAGGTAAAGTCTACAAATACCCAGTTTACGATGATTTTGACTTCACTGAACGACCGATGTTTACTCAGCCTCTAGTCAACACATTTGCTGTAGCTGGTTACAACGCTACTTTGAACTGCAGTGTTCGGGGCAACCCCAAGGTACAGCATTGCTCCTAACAGTGTCAGTTAAAACACGAGAGAGTTTAACCTGATAATAAATCCTGTAATACCATTTTTACTATTTGTCTCACTCAAAAGCCAGGCTGAAGGCAAAAAGAGTGGTGTGGGCTCTAAAGAATACAAAAAAGGTCCTGCTTCCCTGTGTTACAGGCATTATAATAGTTACTAAATCCACAGATAATTCAGTGAAAGTGTAGAACCTCAGGAAAAGGCTGGGCTATACTTGGACCAGCACTGACAACAGATGTACAGTTAATGTATCAGTAAAGGTTGTTACCGAAGTAAAGCCATAATTATTCTATAAAAAGCTAATTATACTCTAAGTAAGCACATTGCAAGAATACTCTGGGGACTATGCTGGTTCTCAGACCCACTGCCCAATGAATCTTCCAGATTCTTTTGAGTTGTGTCTTTTTGTGATCTACTTTCTGTTGTGAGAATCTGAACTGACCTAATGAAGTGAGAACTCAAGAGTGTTTAAGAACGTTTGCTGCTCACTCTTTACCTTCATAGTTTCTGACCGCAAATTCCTGTGAAAAAAATATGGTTTTCTTATTGACTAAGAGTAATTGGAAGTCAAAAGCTTTTGCTCAGATGTTTGCTACCATTACACAGCACCTCTTATATTGATAACAAGCTTACATTTATGACTTTATGGAATGGGAGCTACACTTGAAAAGTCATGCTTAATAACAGATGCATGATGCAGCCCACAGTTTCTTTTCTATCACTACTTTCATCTATTTTTTTAATCCCTTCTGGATTACTCAACTTCAGATGAACTTCACAAAAAGTGGTAAAATATTTCAGTTCATAAGTTTGTGTATGTGGGCTTTCTTCTGTTTTTACCACAGCCCAAAATAACCTGGCTGAAAAACAAAGTCATTATAATGAATGACCCAAGGTACCGAATGTTCAGCAACCAAGGTGTCTGTACCTTGGAGATCCGCAAACCCAGTCCCTATGATGGAGGTACTTACACCTGCCGGGCAGTCAATACACTTGGAGAAGCAGAAGTTGATTGCAAACTGGAAGTAAAAGGTAAGGGGTTTAAGACATTGCAAATGCCCTCTTTGTCTGAACACCATTTACACAGGAGTTGAAAGTATGCAAGACAAATGCAAAAGGGAGTTCAAACAACATTTTTAACTTTCCTGGTTGAAAATAATAGCATTGTTAGGACAAAATAAACCATATTGGTTGTTCTGTTCTCTTTTGGAGAACCAACATGCCGTGATTATACTATATGATCTTTCCCCTCCTTCCCCGCATGACGGCAAGGACTTTTTCACAAGTGACAAAATGGTCACCCTCAGAGCTATGCCACTTACCTGAGAACCTCTAATAGAGCTCGTCAGGAAAACATGAAGAAAATCATCTTGGATAACACACAGATCTCTGAAGGAAATGGCAAGGGGAAAAGGAGAGAAGGAAGATTAGCTCAGGGCACATTCTCTGCTTTAAAATTATTTATTGAACAAACCAAACATTTGCTTCCAAGGAACTTTGCTAGCAAAATCATATAGTAAAACCCACTATTGTTCTCAAGGACACAAGCTAGTTGCTATAATTGCTGCACTTCAGTATTCAAAACTATGGATTTTGCAAAATAAGTTAGCCTTCTCCAACTGAAGATATATCTTTATTTTTATTAATAGATAAATTTTATGAGCTCCAGATAGTTTAGCATTGACTGGGATGTCATGAATGGCAATAAAATTTGGATTGGACTACTAATGAATAATCCCAGGACCATATATTTCTACTTCCTAGGAAAAGATGGGGTCATATTTAGCTGGACTAACTCTCACCAAAGGCTTTCATTTCAACTGCAGAATAAGCTACATATTTCTGGAAAAAAAAAAAATAGTACAAAGTTATAAGTAAGGAAAACTGCCTAAAGCCAGCTGACAGGAAGGGTCTAATTTGGGAATTTAAGCTAGCTGAATATGTCCCTAATTATACTATTGCCATCATGATAGTCTATAATGAAAGCCATAATAGTTAATACCCTTATGGATTGTACTGTTTATTTGGATTTCAATTTCCATTTTCTATATTTTCTGATGTATCTTGTCCCACAGCTCAAATCTGCTAGCAGAAAGTCATTGCAATAATGTTTTGTTTATGAAGTTGAACATTTAAGTGATGTAAAATGAAAATATGCATAACATGTTTTTTAATATTCATGACTTATTTTTAAGATACTGTGTTTAAAAGGTGATATCCTCATCCTGGAAATATGATTGTTTTCCTTAATCACAAGCAAACTTTCTATTTCACAGAATAACAGAAGACCTCATCATGTGAGAAGGCTGCTTCATTTTTTTTATACTCAAAGGCCAAGTTAGTTTGCTGTTTTATTTAACTCCCTAAGTCCCCAAGCCCTAAAGTTCTTATGCGCATTTATGCTCAGTTGTAACTTTTGGTCTTCAGCACTTTGTTTGTAGTACAACCAAATACTACATTTTAAATACAAGAAGCTGTTTATTTCTGTCCTTTGTTTTACAAAGATTTTTTTTAATAATGTGCAGACTAATGTGAAATATTTTTAAGATAAGAAATAATTTAACTAATATCTCTCCATTTTAGGAAGTACAAACTCCAAATGTTGTCATGGATTACATATTATTCTTCAGTAATTCCTTTTCCAGCTGTTGTGAAATATAGATGCACTGTTGATATTGGAACTTTTTTTCACTGAATATCAGGACTGGTTTTGAAGCATAATACAAACACAATGTCATCATTCAGGCTCTCTTTTAATATGCAACAGTTTCCAATAAACTGTTCACCAGCAGTGGAAGCTGCTCTATATTAGAATTTTAAGACAGAAGTGTGGAGAGATTTTATTGCCTTTGATCACTACTGGTGGGGAGTCTTATTTCTTAAGTTACTGACATTTATGGATTGGCATCTGAAAGAGGCTGGGAATGCTTAGGTCCTTTTCTAATCAATTAGAATCAATACATATAGGAAAAAAGCTACTGTTCTGTTCAGTAAAGTGTACAACTGAGATGATGCCCTCGATGATTTTTGCTGACAAACGTTTATTTAGCTTTCATAGGTCCAGTTTTCTGAGTAGTGTTTTGAAATAGAGAGTACATAATGCACTGTGTTCACACCTGAATCTTTCCATAATGGCTGCATTAAAGATTAAAGCAAAAAAATTATGTCTGACAACACACCAGCAAACATTTTGTGTAGACAACAGTCAGCAGAGTGAAGCACTAGAGCAGATTTCCTGCAGAGGCTGCTGCAGAGCCTTTGGTACCAAAAGGCTTTAAAAGCAGTTTAGAAGAATGACAACAGTACAATTTGCTAGGGTTATGGTATGCACTAAATGACATCTCCAGATTGCTTCCAGATCTGTGAGTCTGAGAGGTTGACTCAGTTCTTAATATTGTTGATTTATGCTAGCACCTCAGTGAGTTTCAAGTATCCCCCTGATCATTCATCTCACAGGAAACCTTGGATCGATGCATGGGCTTTGCATCATGTCCTGAAGGCTGTATTAATCATCCTATCAGCTGGTTGCATCATGTCCTACAATCTCAATTCCTCTGGCACCTTGGGGTTGCAGTTGAGTATATCTTTGCTACAGTGAGAATGAGGCTGTAAGAATTACTTCCTTCTGACAAGATTTAGTTCATCCTTTCTCACTTTTAAGTAAAACTTCTCACACCCACTGACTGCTTGTAACATAGACATTTATAGACTCAAAAAGCCTCTTTCAGTTGATTTCTTAAAGTAAATATTATGTACTTTGAGAAGAAAAAATTAAATACTATGCCATAGACATTTTGGTCAGAGAAGTACTTTTGTTTTGCATCCCATCTGGAAGAAGTCCTGAAAGATGCAGGCTGTTAGGATCCCACCTAGGCTATGTGTTAGACTGCTTCATTAACCTAACCACCTCCCCTAGTTAATGGTTGGTTTATGAACCTGATTTCCTATCTACCATCACCTGGTGCAGTCCTACCCCATCCCACCAAGCCTGATATTGTGGTTCTCTCCCAATGGTTTGGGCTGTGAGTGGTCACCCTTTCAGAGATTTCTTTCACCATCCTGGTAGGTTTAGTCATTATTTTAAGCTCCCTTTTGAAGACTGCTTAGATCAGTTATTTGTAAGGCTTAGACACAGGACAGCTGTTGTAAGGATTCAGTGCTGACACTCTTAACATGACTGGCAGTTCAACTGATGAATTCAAAGGGAATAGGATTAAGTGAATACAGCAGCTGTAGCTTGGCAAACCAGGGTAGGCTCAGGGTTTGCTATATGATACAGACAAATGCAAATGAGTATTAAACAGCTGGAGCATAAAAACATAATTACATCTTATTTCACTATTCTATTAAGTGTTGAATTATTATTTTCTTAACTTTGCTAGCCTGTTTGTTCCTTTAGGAGGGCTCCTCGGATGACTGCTCATCACACTGACACAGAGTAAAGCCTTATGGATTTCTGACTCACTGGAAATGGATTGCAGTGTGTTTGTGTGTGTATTTATAGCACATATATAGCTTTGACCTGGTTCAGCTTTATTCCAGCAAGTAACAATCAAGGTCTGGATTTATAAAATTATGAGATACAGCTGAATGTTGCCTGAATAAAACCAACAGGCTCAAGGCTATGCTACCTATCTGGTGAACATACTAGCTACAGTGCTATTAATACAGATCTCTGAATATTAAATCAGCCTATTATACAGATCTTTGGATAGTAAGCCATGCTAAAGAACTTTATGTCATGTAACAGTATATATTGTAGTAAGTGGTTTTTATTTATGTTGGCTAGAATTTCTTTTACCCTTTTATTATTTCTGAGGTATTGGAGATCTGAAATTTATATATATATATATGCTCAATCCTAGGAATGTCATAGAACTACTCACAGAACAGTCTAGGATTTCTGATTTTGCATAGTATTTAAACAACCGAGTAGCTATGAATACTCTGGCTATAAGTACTATCAGTATGCTACAATTTTCTACTTTTTAACCTATTTGCTTACATTATTTTAGGTGTAAAATTAAAGCCCCTAGTTGTTATTACGTTTAATACTTACTTCCTGAAAAAGTTTTAGTGATAATTATGAGCACAATAGTAAAGACTATCAAATTTCATTTTGTCCTCAAAAAAGCTTTTGCTTGTACTGATGTTATTTCAGACAGACAGTACTTTGTTCTTCTAAGTTTTGCTGAGTGAACTTAAAGGTGGCAGTTCTATAAGCTGCTCCATGCAATTGCATATACAATGGCTTTTACTGTAAATATAAGTGTGCTGTAAGAAGTCAAGTAATAGATCTTAGAGAAAATAATAACTCTACCTCATATATCTTGGAAGATGATGCATACACAGACTCTCATTAAAATGTTTTGTACTCACCTTACTACAGAAAATATTGTATATATCTTTTAAGTTTGTTGAGATGGATAGTGAAATATGGCTGTAAATCTCCCATTGCAAGCAGTAAGGAACTGATTCCTTGTCAGCTTCACTGAGGTCAATGAAAAGATTCAGATAGAGCACCATACTTCTTTTATCGTGAAACAAATGGGTTTAAAGAATGTTTATCTTGCGAGCGAAATGAAGGTTGGTGATCATTCTAATAGGTTGATGATAGAAAATACGCTGTATGAGAAGTATGTTTTAAAAAGGTGTAAAAATCAACTGAGAAAAATTTCAAATGCGAATAAATACCACTGTAAATATTCTAATTCTGCAGTGATATATCAAGGAGTAATTAACCCAGGAGAACCGTTCTTCTTGGCGGGGAATAATCAGGTTTATAATAAGCATACTCCTCTGGATATTCCATTTCATTCCCTTCCTCTCTTTCCACATGAAAACGCATTTTCTGCATGCAAAGTGTGTATTTATTTGCTTTTTTAGATTAAACTAGCTAGTGTCTCATGGCATACAATGTATGTCACATGAGCAAAGAAGGCCAAATGAATCAAGAATATGGGTATTTAACATCAGACTTTCAAAGGGTTTAGCCATAGTTCTGCTATACCACTGGGCATAGAACTACCTGTTACTTATCAATTTATTTAATCACTGTGATGACCTTTGACCAAAACCTTTAGATCTTTCCAGGAGATAGAAGTTTGCATTTCAAAAAACCCAGCTCTCAGTTCGTTTGTAGAATTATTGAAAGAGCAGAAGTATCATAGTAATATTTTGTGCTTAAAAAGCATTCCTTATTACAGATTAGTCTTCGGTTACAAGTTAGTTCTCAGAATTACAACCCATGCCTAAGCTTAACCTACAGAATCTAAGGATGAAATCTTGAAACAAATGAAATCAGTGAAAACTTTATCGTTACAAAGTGATAATTTTACTTCATTTCCTCTAGAACTTATTTTAAATTCAGGTTCCGTAGTGTTCAGAGAATTTGGCTCTTTCTATAGAAAGGTGTTTGCTTGTAACCTTGCCCAAACCTAGAATATTGACAGTGTAATTTTAAAATGGTGGAAGTGCCCAGAAACTAGTCTGCAGTATATTATGCATCCAAATTTACTATTTCAAACCAAGAACATGTTAAGAAGTCGGACTAGATAATGATCCTGTAATTTTTGAAGTATTAAGGGTTTTTTTCTTAAAAGGCTACAATAGCTACAAAGTTGAGTGCTTTTATATACATACACAAATATAAATGTATATATATGGGTGTTTTATAGAGTCAAAATGTTTAACTAAAGATAAGGGCTCCTGTAGAGTAAATAGCATGCTTTAAGTAATGTATATGTGGATATATGGCAAAGTACATACTATAGTACACAGGTATGTAATTAGTCTGTACTTGATTATTTTGCCTTATAGAGTTTCAACATATATATATATGCTTCAGTGTTATGTGTGTGCTTTTTTTTTTTCCCTGGTGGAAAATACTATATATATATATGTGTTAGCCTTTTTGAAGCTACGTTTGGAAACATTTATTTTAAATGTTAGTTGCATAATTTGGTTCCAATCTATACTTTAGACTAATTACAAGATTCATAGTTACTTGTAGATATTAATATAGCCTTTACATATTAATTATCATTTTGAAGTGGAACTGGTTCCCTACCTTTTACTCTTCATGTGTTTCTATTCCTACATATTTTACATGACTAAGGATTAAAACATCATCTTGACATAATTGTAAGCATAATTTCACTCAACATTTTCTCTCTACTTTTGTGTTTGCAATTAAATTGTTACTTCTCTTTCTCTCTTTCCCTTAGTTACACAGTAAGGATTTTTGAATGTATATTGTCATCTAAGGTAAGCTTTCATATGGTTCTTGCATATGAAGCTTATGACTATCTGTCATACAATGTTTGCCTAGTATGGCATGATTTTCATTATTTCACTTAATGAAAATGTTTTTTATAATGAGTAGCATGATATTTTTAATGCACAGAAATCCAGATTTTTATGAAAATTGCTTGTTATGGTAATTCCTAATTAGTACATCCCACTACCTTCTAATAGTGCACATTTCAACAGAATTTAACAGTGCATGAGTTAGCATGATTAATTAGCATGAATAAAATGCAAGTAATAAACCAGCATTTTTCATTTACAGTTATTCTCATATAGGAATATACCTCTACATAACTGAAATATTTATTCCACAGTTAATTTCATTGAAAAACAAATGATTCTCATCACAATTGCACTACATGAGTTGAAAAGAATGCCAAAAAGCATGCTTTTTTTTTTCTTTGTCTGTATTGTGCATCTACCTATGGTTGGGAGTGAACATTCTGCAGCAATGATGGTGTTAAATGAGATAGCACAGTCTCATAATCAAAAGTAACTAATAGCACTTTAATTGGATAATCCTTGTGTTAATAAAGGTTATAAATTCCTAAAATCTGTACTTAGGATAAACACTGTATGTAAGTATCAGCTCAGCTGCATTGAGCTAAAGCATTCAGAGACAGTGATATCTTCATCCTTCCAATGCATTTTTGCTTTAAAGCTTTTGGTGTGTTCCAGAAAAGGCTCAGAAGGTAAGTGCAGTTATTAACAGGTGGTTTTGCAATTTGCGGAACAGAATATTCGTGCAGATTTGTAAAAGGAACAGAAATGGTACGTAGCTTTCTTACAACAAATGCCATCCTCCATCTTGAGATAGGGTAGAATCTAATGATTTTAGCAAAATATTTACCTTTTTTCCACTGTTCTTTCCAAATGACATTTTATTCCAGTGAAATTAACAGAACTATGCATGTGTTTAGTTTCTGTGACTTTTTTATTTTTCAATTACATGAAATTTCACTCATAATTTGGATTATATTCATTAAATTAATGCTTCTATGTCACTGGGATCTAGAGTGCCCTGCCTGGTCTGTTAGACACTACATACATGTTTTTTCTGGGCATTGAAAGAAATACTTTGCCTTGGACAAAAATATTAAATGCTCTTCAGAAATCTTTTGCCTTGTTCTTTTTCCCAGAACACCAAAGAAAACATTGAGTATTCCAATGGCTTTCTTATAAGCCCAGATTTCTATTATAGCAGGAATTTAAAATAGGTTTTGTTCAGTTTTTAACTCATCGTGGCTGAGCCACAGCCATAAAGTATATAGACCTAAAAAGCTGGGAATAGTACTTCTGATAATTGTTCAGTGAATATTGGCTCCAACCACCACAGAACTGAAAAGTGGGAGGGGAAATAAAAAAAAAAAAGGAAAAAGAAGTTTAGTTTCCCATAGAATGGAAAAGAAGTTTTGGCAGGGCTGGAGGAAACACTGAGTACAAAATGTCCCTATCTGTCATCAGGGCTTGTGAGCCAGGACACTCCTCCCGCTAAGGAAGATAGTGGCCACAAACATGGAGTAAGTCTCCCTTATGGATCAGTGCAGGACTTCCCACAGCTTTGAGATCACATACCAATAGCTTCAAGCCCTGGGAAAAGTCAGGAAGAAATTGCTTTCAGGGAGTAAGCACCTGGATCCAAGGTGATTACATGTGGGCTATTTATTATTCAAAAGTGAATCCAAAATCTTTCTTCAGAATTCCCCAACTTGCATCACCTCTCTCTGGAGTCCAAAGGTACCAATATCCAAAATCCTGGCGTTTTTTCATATAATTCTTTCACATATGTCATCCCACCTGTTATTTTCAAGCAACATGGTAAATATTTTGCTAAACACTTATAAACCATTATAATACCCAACACTAAAATAATTTGAATGTCTGCATGTTTTCCACAACTCATCATAGTCAGGTGTTTTTTCTGTATTGTTCCCTCTGGGCTGACTTCCATCTCTCACTATACTCCACTCAGCCTGATGGAAATCCAGGAGGGTTATTTGAAGTGAAGCTTATCACAGACTATTGCATGAGGGAGAGATAAATGACTGAATATATGACAGCCTAGAAATGAAATTCATGATGTGCAAGAAGACAGGAAAGTTCTGTATAGTACAGGGATTAAATAATGGTTAATTCTTGTGCTGAACTTTCGAACAGGGATTAATTTTATCACATCACACAATGAAGTATGCAATAGAGACTAACTAAATCTTTGTTGCTTACACCAGAAAATAAAGGTACAAAGTGTTGCTCCTGGGAGCTTCAAACTGATGAGTGTTTTATTCCTTGTTTGTAGGTGGGCTTTCGTTCTTCAGACTACTGATGGATGGCGTGCCTCCCCATATCATCGATTCATACATGCGTGAAGTACAGGCAGACAAAACTGAGGGGAAGTGAGAGTCCGTCCACAGTGTTTCCCCCCACTGCACTGGAAATTGGTAGCAGAATTACAGCATTTTAGTTCTTGCAATGACAGAACACACGTGTGGTTGGGGAATTTTTTTTTTCTTTTTTTTTTTTTTTGTTTGTTTGTTTGTTTTTTTTTCTTTTTTTTTTTTTTTTTTGTTTCTTATTTGTTGTTTTTGTTTTCCCTACCTGCTCTTACTGAAAAGAAAGAATACGCATGGATTGCTTTGGGTTGAATTGAAATGAACTGAAGACAACAAATGTTTTGTAATGTTCAGCTTTATTTTCTGTTTGATACTGTGTTCTGTTTTTTAACGAAGAAAGAGGAGAAGCTGTGTAATAAACCTGAGGAGGCAGTCAGAATTTGTACTTGGTGGTACAAAGCATATCTTTCTCAGACGGAAAGTACACGGATAAGCCCGTAGCTGTGCAATAAGACCCTTGAGAAACATACCTCTTTGATAATGTATCTTATTCACCTGAGAATTGTTTAACAGAATACGGTTTTACTATAACATAGTTAATGCATATGTACTTAATGATCATTTATGCTGAATATATCTTCCTTTAGAAGTTTTGTTTTCCTAAATCCAACCCATCAGTCTCTCAATTGAACTGAAATTGTTTTATTTAATGTATAATAAATATGAAGTGTTTAAGATCTATCAAGTTCTTGTTTAGTATCTTTTTAGGCTTTTTTTCTGGCTCATGTTACCACATTTGTTGTTAATTTCCACATACTATAACGCAGGAACTCGAGTCCACCACAGTAAGTGGAAAAATGTATCACCTGTCACCTAATCCAATGGGCTTACATTTTAAGATACATGACACAGAATTTGAGTAAAGATAAACACAATAGAAACATAATTTTGTATCTATGTATTTTCAATATTTTAAATATTATAAACGCCAAGCATGACACCTTCCCATCAGTCTGGGTCTGCACCCCTTCCTCAGCAATTCACGATGCTTTTGTAGGTATTACAGCAGAAAATTTACTCAGGTCTTATCACTAGCGAGTTTACCATGCAAGGCAGAAAGGTAAAATGGCTACATTACTTTTCCAACTCCAGTGTCATTAACCTCCACGTATTTCGGGGGTGGGGGTGATTGTAAATATCCAACAAACTCTGAAGCATGTGAGACACAAGGTCACACACGGTTTGGCCAGACTGTCAATTCCCTATTGCCCTGTCATTTATTTACCAGTTCTCACTCTGGTTGTATAGACAGGGTAGGTTATATGCTTACTGACTAATGATTAATCTCCAATTATGGTTTATAAAGATAAAGGTCTACTTAGACCAGCAGTACATTACAAGATGGTTACTTGACGTCAGTGCATTTTCAAACATCCAACAGTCAGTAATTATGCAATAAAAGAATGTGTTACTATTAACTGCCACTGCTGAACTGGTGTTTCTGCAGTTGAATTGCCACTTCTTTCACTTGGGGGATCTGAATGCTTTTCCTCACTTTGTTCTGTAAATCTTACTCACCCTAAGGTCCTTCTTCTTTCTCTCTATCTTTGTGATTGTTTCTGTGCTGTCATGTGTTCAAGGAAGCAATTATCCATTCCCAGTGATCCTGGACACCCCCTCCACCTGCCTTTCACCCTGCTCCTGCCAAAATCAATTCCCTCCTATGCATTCACACCTACACATGAAAGAAGGCAACATGTCTACTACGAAGAAAATTTCATAAGCGACTAATAATTTCTCTTTATTCTGTATCTCAAAAGTGAATTGCAACTCCATCTGTTTTGAAGCACAAAAGGCTGTGGGAAAGGGTCAGTTTAAATACACGCTATGCAGGTTTAAACATTTAAGCATGTGGCCCTCATTTAAAATAATACCAATCTGTTGAGATTATAATATATAGTCAGCACCAAAAGCTATAGTTACTGTGAGTTTGTGCTTTTCAGTAAGCCAAAAATGATGCATATAGCCATCTGTACTTTGTATGCAATGTTTACAGTTTCAAGCTTATGTATTTATCTGCGCCCTCTGTCTTAATATACCATATGTAATAACCTGGAAGCCAGCATAAATCTCAGCTTCTACAGGCTGTCTGCTGATGGAATTAGCTAATTTCTACCAGATGCCAGCAGTGTTAAAAGACAAGCTGAATCTAAGCTGATTTTCACTGTGTGGCTGGCAAGCACTATATTCGGATGCCCTTAATTCCTCCTGAGTTGCATTGTTCAGCATTTGCTACTGGCTCTAACTTGGGTTTGATGTACACCACACCAATAGGAAGTACTGGGTATCAGGCTGTGAGTGGAATTGAGATCAGTGGGCATTAGTATGCTCTAAATTCACATTCTCACTAACTATGCTTACCAGCCAAGCCTCTGGATTAAAAGTTAATTGAAAATTACTTTAAGGGAATGATAGGATGGAGTGGGATATGAAGGGGATTTCTAGTAGATCTAAACCAGGCTGCAGAACCTTAAATAGAGAATAACAAAAGATAAAGTTTTGATTCACAATGATTTGCCTATTGGTATTCTCCAGGGGTGGTGCTTGATATATGAAATAAAGTGACCAAAATCACAAAGAAAATTCTAATGAAACCTGCAGTTCATACCAGCTTAGGAGAATAAAGACATACCAAAGACAACAAAAACATCCTAGAGAGAACAGAAGCAGCAGAATATCATGCTGTAGAAGATAAAGCCCAATGCTCCCAAGAAGAAATATCTCCAAAGTCAGGTCACACTGAATTTCCAGGAAATCAGTAGACCTGAAAGTGACCTAGGAGTAACAGAGTACAGCAAATGAAACCTGGTCATATGAGATAATGCAACAGTAAAACAAAAAAGCTCCAGGTGAAGTGAAACTAGTAGTGCTTTTATGGCTTATGGCTGTGTTCCCGGATGTCCCGTAATATGTGAAACCGGTTTAGGTATTCAGCCAGTTGCATTATTCCTATCTTCTGTTTGCTATGTACATTCTCAATCAACTGGTACATGCTGAGGTTATAGTTCAGTAGCGCTTTTAATGAGGTTTTTCTTTTCTGCACACTGTCACATATCTGGTAGGAATTTAGCATTTTTGAAAGCTCTGCCTTGGTGTTCAGTTTGATTTACACCGGTCAAGGAAAGTTATTACTTGGAATAAGAAGGGAGACCCAAACATGTATACACACACAGAGAAGAATCAAAGTTAATTAAAAAAAAAAGGGGGTTATTTTTAAGGAATCCAGAGGAAAATAGTTTGTCTTCTCTTGGCTTGCTCTCCTTGCCCATGGAAGGGCATTTGGCATTTAAATGTTACTGTTGTATAAACACAGATCCATTCTCAAATTGCTGTACATGGAGCTTGATACAGGCACTGAAAGATTACGGCAAGTGCCAGTCCATTTTCCCCTCACTGAAAATAATCTCACAAATATAGAAATGGGAGAAGAAAAAAACACATGCAAATATTTTAAAAATGTTTAAATATGGATATGAACGGAGGTCTTCACTGAGAGTCAGAAATTCTAAAAAATATTCCTTTTATAAAAAAAAAAGTTTCAAGCTTCCTCTACTTCCATTGGGGGAGTAGGGGAGTATAATATTGCTACCTTTTATAGAGCACTGTGAAGGAAGACTTACTTTATGAATGTCTTTTGCTGCATTTTGAGATTCTGGAGCAAAAGGCATTCTATTTTAAGCATGGTGTACTTACTGTCACCTGATTTCCACAGCTTGCTTTCCTGACTGACAAGTAAAGCTGCTCCTTTGCTCAAGCAGAAAGAATTTGGAAGCAAAACTGTATCCTGAATACTGAGAAAGTGCTGGAAGTCTAAATGCACTGGACTTGAAATTCTGTGTTCTCATGTTCTATGTTTTGTGGTTGAATACTTTTTAAAGCAAAACAAACCCTTCAAGCTCAGTGATAAGTTCAGTAGGGAATCTATTTCTTCCTCTACTGATGTCGCCCTTATTTATTACACCACCTACTTTCCCCTACACTTCTTTTCCTAGTTTGTTTTCTTTTTCTTTCCCTTTTGGTATCACAAAATCCTTAAGCAATCTCTCTATAAATACCAGTACCATTATGTTCATTGACCACAGCAATGCACAGGGTACTAAAAGAAACAGTGTTAGGCATAACCCAAACCTTGTGATTTCAGTGGACTGGGGATCTGGCTGATTGTGAATCTGTCACTTTCCATTTGCCCCCCTCTAGTTGGCTGTTATTGATTATTATGCTGTGTATTACTCCCTTCTTTTCCGGCAGATCCTCTCTTCCCTGTTTTGGTCCCTAATCCCAATTGCCATAACATACTGTATTTAGTGATCTGTAAATGAAATCGGCGGATGAATGACATAGCACTTGGGATGCACATACCATGTCAAAGGATTCTGAAACCACCCTTCTGCAGATGTCAAGCATTCCTGACCCTTGGCATAGAGAAACCTACCCAAAAACATATCAGACAAAGTGAATCAGCTCACTTTGAATAACAAGAAATGGATCTATCCAGGAAATTGTGTCTGGCCAGAGAGCTGCAGCCTCTGACTCCCAATGGAATAACTTAAGAAAGGATTTCTAATTCTAAGAAGATGCCATTTGGGTATATAATATGCATTAGAGGTTGTATTTTACACTTTCTACTTCATCTTTCAACCTACACAGTGCTCACCTTTTTCTTGGCTTCATTCAGAAACCATGTAACTTCCTAGAGATAGATACATCTGAAGTCCTTCATATGACCAATTCAAATAATTTGATATGCCGCAATTTCTGAAAAGGCGTATATATTTTGATGTGCCTTCTCTAAGCACATCAAGGAGGCAAAGTAAGTCCTGAGTAACAGTGTCCAGCTACTCTGTAACATGTAAGATCTCTATTCCCTGGGCAGCGGGTCTCCTTTGGTGGCAGAGGACCCCTTGCCTGACACAGTGGGGAGGCTGTGGAGTCCTGTTATCAGCAAGGAAGTCACTTCCTGCCCAAGCCTTGCGTTTATTCTTTGCTCCAGCAAAACACTTCACCATCCACCTGCTGCATGCACCCCTGCGTTATAAAATGTGTGAAAGGAAAATCACAGAACCATTTGGGTTGGAAGGGACCATAAAGCTCATCCAGTTCCAACCCTCCTGCCATGGGCAGGGACACCTTTCACTAGACCAGGTTGCTGCAAGCCCCGTCCAGCCTAGCCTTGAACACTGCCAGGGATGGGGCAGCCACAGCTTCTCTCGGCAACCTGTGCCAGTGTCTTAGCACCCTCATAGTAGAGGATTTCTTCCTAATATCTAATGTAAATCTACCCTCTTAGAGCTTAAAGCCATTCTCCCTTATCCTGTCACTACAGGCCCTTGTGAAAAGTCCCCCTCCAGACTTCTTGCAGACCCCTTTAGGCACTTGAAGCTGCTCTAAGATCTCCCCAGAGCTCTCTTTTCCAGGCTGAACAAGCCCGGCTCTCTCAGCCTGTCTTCATAGGAAAGGTGCTCCAGCCCTCTGAGAATCTTCATGGCCTCCTCTGGACTCGCTCCAACAGCTCAATACCCCTCTTGTGCTTAGGGCCACAAAGCTGAATGCAGTGGTGCTGGTGGGGTCTCACAAGGCTGGAGTAGAGGAAAATCACCTCCCTCGACCTGCATCCTTCTGATGGCTTGGCTTTCCGGGCTGCAAGCGCACACTGATGGCTCATACAGACCTTCTTCGTCTTATTATAAGATGAATAAGGAAAACCATAGCGTAGAGGGGGTGCTCCACCCATCCTGCCCAGGTCCAGCAGTGACAGGCATGGACACACACGCCGAGCACCAACAGGACGCATATAGGGAGGGCACCCCCTCTACCAGGATCTCCATCCTCTCACGGCAGGTCCGCCACAGCCAGGGATACCTGCCCAGACGCGGGCCCCTGCTGCGGGGCAGGGTGGGAGCAGTGTCCCCGGGTCGCAGGAACCCACGGCTCACGTTAGCTGTCGTGGGGCAGCAGCTCCCCGCCAGTAAGCCGCCGCTGGGCGTCGGCCTCTTCCGCCTCTCGCCGCGGCTCTCCGCTCAGCCCCGCCCCGAGCGGCGGCGGCGGCCTGACCTCGGTCCCGCCCGGCGCGCGGCGAGCGGCGGCCCCCGCGGCGGGGCTGTAGTGGCGGTATGACGGTGTCCTGGGCTCTGCCTGCGCCCCTCAGCCCGGCGCAGCTGAAGCGCCTGGAGCAGCACCACTACAGCGCGGCCGGGCGCTCGCTGCTGGAGCCGTGGCTGCAGCCCTACTGGGCCTGGCTGGTGGAGCAGGTCCCGCTGGGGCTGGCCCCCAACGCCATCACCTTGGGCGGCCTCCTGTTGAACTGCCTGACGGCGCTGCCGCTCATCGCCTGCTGCCCCAGCGCCACCGAGCAGGTACCGCCCGTCACGGCCCGCCGCCACCTCTCCGTTACAGCTTGACCCCTTTCCCCGCCAGCCACCGCCTCCTCTCGCCACGGCCTCGCCTCCGCCTGGCGGCGCTGCCCCGGCCGCCGCCCCAGGGGGCCTCCATTGCCCTTCCCGTCCCGCGGGTCCCGGGAGCGGGTACTGGGGCTGCTCGGTGTGGTGCCGCCAGAGCACCTCCTGACAGTACCCTGGGGTACTTGCGGTAACATGCATGGCCCTTCCCACGGGTGGAAGGGCTGAGGTAGAGCTGCAGCTTTGCCTTGGGAAATTAGGAGAGGTGATGTGGAGTCAGGCTTTGGGGTAGCAGGGGTCAAGCTGTATGTGAGCGTTCAGGTTTGAGTGCGAGGAAGGCGAATTGCTGTAGGTTCCTTTCACCTCCCTGACTGGAGGTCCCCGTGAGCCCAGGGGTCTGGTCGGGCACTTGGCCTGCGCTGTATGTTCTGAAGCGAAAGCATAACTGAGCTCACCCTGGTGCATGGGATCCCTGTCTCGTCCAAGGACCATCTTACATCCCACGTGTGTGACTGCTCAGGCAGCCTGCTGGGAAGGAGGTGCAAGCTGTCAACTCCCTTCTCAGGTGGAAGGCTGTAACAGAGGAGCCGTGAAAGTAGAAATGGCTGTTGGCCAGGAGGCAGGGTGTGGGGTGTGCCGAAGAAAAGGGCAGAGTTGGCCACGGGGCATGGCTGGCATCCCTTCTGCCTCGCTTAGTTCAGAATTGAGGTTCAGTGGTGTCGCAGCTGTGTTAGCTGACAGTAGGTCAAATGCTTCCAGTACTTGTGTAGGAAATGTTTAATTGCTTTAGCTTCTGGAGGGAAAACAGGCTTGTTAACGTGGGCTGATGCTGCAGTCGCTTTAACTGGGTTGCCTACAGTTTCTCTGACAATGTAAGGAGATCTGTCGGAGCTTTCCAGCCTGTTAGGAGTTTCCCATTGCAGTCTCCATGGTAGTTACGGTGGGAAATACCAGGGGAAAATGGCTTTGTGTGGGTAGAATATCTTGAAGGGTGGCTGTTGTGGCTTGGCTTGGCAGGATAGCAAGCACAAAGAAAACCTTTTCCATTCATGAACAAGTAATCTTGATTACCTGGTGGACTAACAAGAACTGGTTATATTTGCTTGGTGGAAGTGTAGGAGCACTGGTTAGAAGACTCAGATAAAATAACAAGCAGATTTTGGGCCTAGGTGGGTTTTTTTAATGAGTTGGTTTCTGTGGTTGTTTGGTTTGGGTTTTTTTCTGCTAACCAGTCTTAAGTCCTTTATTGGAAACACTGAAGTGTTGATGTTTGTACAGACCATATGAACCAAGTAAGACTGGTAGCTGAAACCTCTCGGAGATCAGCTGCTAGCAGATGCTTGGAAAAAGACATCTTCCCTTGATAACCCTTCCTGTTGACAAAAGACTGTGGTTTAGAGGTTTCTTGAGAAGGGATTCTACTCAGGTCACTTCTAGAACAGCAAGTGATGGATCCATTTCCCCAGAGACACCTTCCACCTCATGATTTTGCCTTTGGAATTATTTGGCTTGAACCTCTTTGTACTTTCAGCTTTCATTATGTCCTATTGCAGTGAATCCCACAATTCAGTAATACTTCCACAGACACACAATGCAATCAATGTCTAAATCCATGCAATGCTCCTTTATTCTCTTAGTGTGTAGCTATATTTCCTTATACACTATTGCTTTTATCTTCGTCAGCATGAGTAGCCGGTTTGTTACTGACTAGCTCAGTATGTTTTGGCTTTATAAAATATTGTCTGCTTCAGTAATGTTTCCTTGTCTAGTAAGATAATGGGTTGTACCACTGTCCCCTGTAAATGCACATTTCAACACAAGCTTTCTTGTAGCTAAACCATTAGCAGACTGCACCCCTAAAGCACTGTTGTAACAAAAATCCATGTGTAGATATTTGTGGAGTGTCTGTCCAGTTTCCTACTCTTTGTAACTTAGGACAGTAATCTATAGGAATAATACACAGGACTGCTATACCATATGTGGTGGTGGGGAGGACACTGCCAGCTCATTTCGTGTTCTGTGGAGGGCTAAAATATCTTCTTCACTGTGACAGCCAGCTGGATTTTTGTTGGGTGGGGTTTGTTTGTTTGTTTGGGGTTTTTTAACATTAATTATAAAATATTTAGGAATGAAAGGTTTTGCTGACTTTAAGTATGAACAGTGTGTATTTCACAGAATCATAGAATGGTTTGGGTTGGAAAGGACCTTAAGATCATCAGTTCTGACCCTCCTGCCATGGGCAGGAATGACTCACCCCAGACCATGTTGCCCAAGGCTCTGTCCAACTTGGCTTTGAGCACTGCTAGAGCATTTACTACTTCTTTTTTCTACATCTACTACTACTTCTTCAACCTGTTCCAATTTGCTGTGTTACAGTGAAAAGGGAGCATTTCTTAGGTGAGGATTTTCACTTTATCACCACTATTTCACAGTGAATTGATTTTCCTCTACTGCTAGCTGACTTCTCTGAGGTAGCTACAGTTAAGTCGTTAGGCTTTGCAGGTTAATCTCTTGTACCCCTTCCCATTCTGGGAAAAATTGACATGCTAATTTTTCCCTTCCATCAACACTAGGAAGAAAACTGGCTAACCATAATTATTTATCTTTATAAAAGGGAGAAAGAAAACTCTGATCCTGCTACTTCCATGGTTGCTTATAGAGGGGCCTAGCTTTGGTAATCCTTCAAGCTTTGCCACAGGTCTCTCAAATACCATGAGAAGCTAGAATTTCAGGACAGGAGCTCAAGCTAACAATAATTATTACTTTGCATTGAATTTATATCTATTTAAAAAAAAATAATCTTGCAGCAGTTACAGCAGGATCTAAGCAAAGAGGCCCACCAAACTGATCAGAGTAGATTTCATCTAGTGATAATGACCTGTCCTGCTTGCTCTCAGCTTCTTAGGTACCATCATGTCTGATTTATTTGGGGTTTTTTTAAGCCTTTGTTTCTGTTGGCTATAATTTCCTGGAGGTTACTGGGAGAAAGACAGGGAGAAAAGTGTGGGCTATGGATTTGCAGTTTGGGCAGTGATGGCAGTGATGGCAAAAGAGGTCAGGGGCTCAAGGGTATAAGTGCAGAGAGCAGAGGGAGGGAAGGGAGGCTTGTGATGGCCAGCTCTGTAGAATTGTTTAAGAAACGGTGTAGTGAGTTTATAAAAGGGAGCCATACCTTGCTGAAATGTGCTATTTAGAAAGCCAGACATCTAGGGAGAGTAAAAAGCAGGGGAGGGTCTAGGTGACTCCAGCTAGCCCCACTATTAACTGTTTGCAGGGAGAGGAACATTGGTGAGGTGCTGTCTCTGCTTCTCTGTCTCTCTTAAAAACTCCCTTAAAAAATACCCTTCTCCCTCCTGAAAAACCCCAAACAAAACCCAAAACCCACCACCTTTTAAACTGAAAGATGGATTGTCTTGATTTTTTTTTTCCTGTCACAGGGGTAAATGAGGGAAAGGTATTGACAAGGCATGACATTATTTAAACAGCAAGGTCACAACTGAGCTTTGTAGGAGAGAGAAAAGAGAAGCAGAAAAGAGGGTGAGCTGGAGCAGCTGGTATGAAGTGGGGTCATGGCAGTGTGAAGGAATAGCATTAAACCCCTGACCTGCTAGAGAAGTAGGGTAGGGTGGGGAATCCAGCCAATGCGTATGAGTGAAGAATGGAGCACTCTGTGGTGAATGGAGGAAAGAGGTATTTGGCATAAAGACAGACAGCGAAGGTTCAGGAACACCAACACAGAAAGACAGGAGCTCTTTCAGCAGGAGCTTGTTGGGGATGCTAAAGGAATGCAGGGAGTATCTGGTGTGCATGAAATGCATGATTATTTATTATATGTATGATTATTTATTATTTTTACTTCTTCCCTGCCTTCTGTCCCTGCTGTAATGCAGGTTTAAACAGCCCCTTTCTTTCTCCTGCTATTAGTACAATTATATATAATGCTTTGTGCTGAACAGAAGTGCAAGAAATGATCCACATTTTGGGGGGAGACGGAAGAGTCCAGTAGAAAAGTCTGCCTCTATTCTGGATCTGTTCCAGAGAAGGGATGAATTTAGTAGCTGTGGATTGAGGAAGCAAGATTTTTACTAAATGTGATGAGTCATTAAGGGGGGCTGAATCTTTAAATATTGCAAAAGCTTGGGCCAGTAAACTATCTGGGCTTGAGAGCTTTGCTTGAAAAAAGAGGTAAGGGATCTCCCAGGCACATGTAGTCTTTTGCAGCTGTCCATGCTCTTTGGTGAGGTGGAATCACAGGAGCAGAAGAATAAGGATGGCTGTTCAACCTACACTTTTTCCTGAAGGAGCTGCACGCCACACATACCTGTCAAACACTGCACACACATGGTTTTGTTTTGACACCCTTTGGTTCAGTAGATGGCCAGACCTGCTGTACCAAATCTGTGTGAGACAAGATTTTGGAGCTGTATCATCTTTCAGACATTCTTTTTAACTGAGGGAGAGAAGCATCCCCCTTCCTTCCCCAATGTTTGTTGTCTTCTAGTTCGGTAAGAATAGCATCTAGTTCTGGCCAAAAAATACATTTGCTTGGACAGGATATAACTTTGAGCAGAGATAATAAACACCTCATCAGTGAAAAGCTGATGATTACTGGGAGCCTCCTGACCTTTCTGCTGCATCTGCCAGCCATGTCAGCATTCTCAAATGCTCCCACTTCTCTAATTTGCAAACTACTTGGGTCCAGCGTGGGAAGCCGGCAGGGGACATCCCAGGAAGGAGAGCCAGGCATGTCAGAAGGCGGAGGAGATGGCAGCTGTAGCTGTGTTGAGAGGGCGGGTAGCAGAGAGAGTTCATGGTTATTGGGGAATTTGGAAACCTCTGTGCACCTTCTGTGATTTGGAAAACTGTATTTTATTGATTAAAAGAGCATTCATTTAATCTGCTGAAAGCATAGTTGATCACAAGTGACCTTTGATTATTACCACTTTGGGTTAAGTTTGAACTGGCAGCCTAGGGATGAAATGCTCCAGATGGTTATTTCTAAGATCTCTCAGACACCTGTTCCCCTGTTCTTACTAGGATATTCATCCTTTCCCCACAGCTGTGGTAAGGGATGTGGTAAGATCTAACAGGGGATATAGATGCATCCACTGCAGGTGTTAATGAGTACAGATGATCCTTACTGGGAAGAGTATGAAAACTCTCCTCTTCTTTCCAGATCATCCAGGAGCAGAGCATTTTTGGTTTTGGCATCTGGGGACACTGTTTTGATTTGTCCCAGCAGGAGCTAATGCAAACAGACCTGGATCAGCAGTCCTAATGATTATACCTGCACTGTAACTTGCAACTTGACAAAAGCCATTGCTTTTTCAGAAAAACCTAATAAGAGAAGTTTGAGTTGAAACTGATTTATTTGTTTATTTTTACATTTAACCATGTTACACTTGTTTTGACAATGTAGATGATGTTATCTTGAACAAGAATTCTTGCATCATGTTCTGTGGGTCATGGAAGCTTTCATGAGCTGACTACCGTAACCAGCCTGCAAGCCTTCTCTTTTGGTTAGAATTGAGGCTGTATTTCATGGAGCTTGCATTTCAAAAGACTGTGATAATACCAAGCATACAGCACTACAGTTAATGATAAAAAAAAATGTGCCATAGCAGGTTTCTGTTCCTGACTGGTGTTTCAGTTATGGAAATGATCCAGTTAGATAGGAAACTGCCCACACTGGCATTTAATTTATTGGTGATGTGCCCCATACTGTGGGGATGTGTGTGAATTCAGAGTGGGTAAGGAATTTGGCTATCATAGTTAGCACTGGATACAGTCTACTTTTGTCTGTGATATGGAGAACCTGGTGACTTTAAAGCAAACTAAAATCTATTTCAGTTATAGGTAGAGGGTTACAAAAGAAGAAGAGCCTAATGCAACCAAAGACACAGTGGTGTCCTGGACGGAACTGCCAGGTATGGCCTGGTTTACTTGTCAAAATCCAGGGGTTAGATGACAAGTTTTGATAGATCTTGAGCTATCTTTTTGTAACCAGTAGAGGTATACCACAGTGAGAACGCCTTGTAAAACACTGCAGATTACATTTGTGGCACTTCACAGGAACATTGGTGATAAAATTGGAAATGTCTTTACAATGCTACTTCAAATGACTACAGTGAAACCAGTGGTTTCTTCCAGCCTTTCTGCTCACAATGCTTTATTCCTAGGTCTGTATCAGGAGCTGCCTTGCTTGAGAATATCAATAATATCTGTTACCCTCCATGCAACAAAGTTACTCTGCAAAAGCTGGTATAGGTACTGTGACTTTAGTGTGTGGATTTTATCACAAGTAAAATGAGCTTAGCTCCTAACTGTGCTTTTATGCCCTGAAATACCTGAGCAGTGGCTGCCAGCCCTCTGTTTCAGAAAGGTGGAGAGTGAGAACAGGAACCAATGGGTAGCTGCAGCCTCCCTTCACAATGTCTGACCAAGTGAGTTTACACCAGGAGAGGCACCTGAGTCTGTTCCTCCATGTGGCTCTTGGTGATCCATGAAGCGTGGATGGCAGTAAGCTCCTCTTGTTGTCCACAAGAAGGCTCTATCCTTCCCCCTCCGTCAGAGGAGAGAAATGTTTTCAAAAGACTCGCTTCCTTGTTTAACTCCATCCCCCAACACAAGATCCCTTTGTTTAACTGGATTAAAAGGGAGAGAAAGCTAAATAAATCATCTCATTCCACTGGTAAACATGAAGCACCCATTGCTGTCATCACTTGACCTGGGTTTCTAAAGGGTGATCTTTGGAGGGGGATTATAGAGAATATCTATGCATCCTGTTTCATCTGCTCAAGGCTTCCAACATGATCTGTGATTACAATTTTTCTTAGTTTCTTTGGATTACGGGGAAAGATGGCCTTGCCAGTTTTGAAGAATTTTTGGAGTTTTCTAGATTTCTGTGTACATAAAAATCCAGACTTCTCATCTATAGCTGGCATCCCTAATTCTTTGACTTGTCTTTTTCTTCAAAGCCAAGTGAACCAGCCAACCTTTTGACTTTAAATGGTGGTGTGTTTCATTAATGAAATTATCCAAATAGTGGGTAGGAGGAAAATCATGAATTTGCTAGCAGTATTGTTTCCATATTAAAAGCACAAAACTATGTGATAGGACAGTGTATCAGCCAGCCTTGAATCCTCAAGGAAGTCTTAGATAACAACAAGAAAGCTGTTCAGAACTGAAGCTCCCTTAAGCATGGTGGGTCTTGGGAAGGATGTGTTTTGTGATCAGTCTAACTGGAAGCATAACAAGGCAATAAGTATAACCATGCTGAGAAGACAGAATATGTGGAGGAGCAGCTCACCTCATCTCCATTCTCACCACTGCCTTCTCCTGTCCCTGCCTAGGAACTGATTGGCAACTGTCATTTTTCCTTTTTCTCCAGCAGTGACACTGGGTTTATGTGAGTGTGAGCAAAGCTCACTGAGATTTGATCTGTTGTCTCAATCTGCTTAATAGCCTTTGCTGGACTTAGGAAATACACGTAATCATGTTGATCTGTTTGTGCTGCAGGAGAGGAATTGCAGAAGGGCAGAGCCACAGCAGCTGGCCCTTACCTGAGAGCTGGAAAGGATTCAGCTCTGCAACTGCCTGTGACTGTTCACTTGTTTAACCTGCAAGCTGCATTTCCAGCACCTAACTTTGACTCTCATGAACAGTGCTTTTAACTGTTAAGATGGAAACTACTTGAGGCAGAACAAGTTATCTGTAACTTTTTGTTCAAAAGGTGTTATAAGTAATTGTTAGTAAAAACTAATTCCTAGACAGGACTTACTGATTGTGCATATGAAAATAACACTTTTGAACGATAACACTGTAGGACAGTTCCTTTGAACCTAAGCCTGGTGCTAATGTAACTGATTCACAACTTGCTTTGAAACCCTGATGGTCTATATTAAGTAGATAGTTGCTCCTTCCTATTTAGTCAGTGACTTGATTTCTTCAAACCCTTGTCCAAAGTGCCTGTGTAGTGAATTTTGGTATGTTGGAAAAATCTCTTTCTCTAAAAAGTTGAAGTCTTTTATTTAGTAAAATGTAATGGGTTTTTATATCTATATGTTGCAAATCTGAGCAAATCATTTAGCCTCTATCACATAAACTGCTGAGAACTTTAGTAAGTTATCCTTGGATATAAGGAGGAAGTTCTTTACTGTAAGGGTGATGAGGCACTGGAATGGGTTGCCCAAGGAAGCTGTGAATGCTCCATCCCTGGCGGTGTTCAAGGCCAGGCT